>LBNU01013916.1:42854-56359 GCA_014162995.1 Artemisia annua | reverse complement strand
CCTCAAGGAACTAGGCCCCAACATGAAGCGTTGGGAAGAAATCATTCGAGAGAGTGCGTTCGGTACCGGGGGACACCGGGACCATCTCCCGGCGTGCCTTGCTCACATGTTGTATTGTATTGCTATCGAAAAGCCATACAATTTGGCCTATTTTTTTTATCAAAAGGATTGAGTGTGCTCGTAAAACTCCCAAAGCCAACCTTCCATATGGGATGTTTCTTACTCGTCTCTATCGTCATGTTATCGAGTACTACCCCGATCTTGACAATAGTATAAACGATTCCATCTATCCTACTCTTCGTCCTCTTGCTCTACAACAAGCTAGACGGACTCGAAGTGACAAGGGTAAATCTCGTCGTCATAGCTTTCATGGTTCATCTTCTCGACAAGATGACGACGATGATGAGGAAAACAGCCCTGGTGCTAGTACCCCTTCTTTCTCCGAGTTCGTTGACAATCTAGAAGAGCTCGACTATCCCGAATATTCTACTCCATCTCCAAGTGATCAAACCGATGAAAGACTTCATGCACGAACAACCGAGGTGCTTCGACGACAAAAGAGCTTGCATGAAGAAGTTAGAGGTGGCTTCAAATCTAAGGGAATCTTTGGGAAGAAACGAAGAGGATGAAGATTGGTTTATAATTGTTCAACAATTTCTATTTGATAATATTTAGTATTATATTCATAATTGCAATAATACTCCTAGACCTCATCATGGAATTATACACAAGTATATGCTTAGTTCTTATTTGATTTCTTTTTAAAACTATATTCATACAAACAAGGATTGACAACCTTTGTTAATAAACAAGTTCTACTATAAATAAACAAATCCCTTGGGACGATCTCGACTTACCCACCTTTATTACACCGGACGAGTATACTTGCTCGTATGTGCTAAAGAATTAATCTGATAAATCGTGTTTATAAATTTTAAAACTTGCACTAACAAACACCACATCAATCATACAGCAATCATTTTTCAGATGTTGAAGCCTAAAATGCTTCACTTGCAGTATGAATTTGATGAACAAACTTATAACTTAGTCACCAAATATGAGAAGATACTTGTTGATAGTGGTGAAGTTAAGGAGTAAGTGTTTGGAAGCATCCTCTTGGTGTTTGTTTGTGCTTAAAAAAAACTTGATGATTTAAGAGGTAAATATCAAGTTTAGGGGAGGATTGTTGGGTTTTAGGAACTCTGCTTCTGAATAAAGTCAATCTGCTGCTGAAGATCACTCTGCTGCTGAAGATGACTCTGCTGCTGGAAATTGCAAGACTCTACTGCTCAGAGTTTATATTAGTAATGAGTCGTGTATTTATAGTAATGATTGTATTAAATATTCTATAGGTTTAGAATATCGTTTGTTTGTGTAAGAAGTCATTGTAAACTGTGTAGGGGTCCTTGTCTATAAAAGGAGATCCCTAGGGTTAGAGAACGTACGTGTATTAGAAAGTCGATTCACTTCAAGGTTGTAAAACCCTAGCATTGTAAGAGTGCTCATATTATTAATATTGAAGTGTTTAATTGTGAAATCCATTGTTCTTGCGTTCATCTTAAGTTATATAATATATTCCGCGTATTATATAAGTTGTTACTCAAGTCAGCTTCTATAATAGATCGTTTGCTCAACTGGGATCAACTAACTGCATGTCTATCACCACGAAATCAAGGCAGTAAGTATCACAAGCAGGCATTACTCCTTGCTCTCAAAGATGAAGCCCGCAGCAATACGAATGCCAATGACAACAGCTTCATGGCTAATGCACATTCTGATGATGACATGGAAGATCTGGAAGCTGCTGTTATGCTCATGGCCAACATGCATGAACTCCACATAAGTGACTCGGGCCCAGTCTATGACTCCGATGGTCTTTCTTAGGTAACTGATCTTAACTCATGCCTCATACATGAAATTGCCTCCCCATCTGCATCTGCATTTGACAAGGAACAAGGCGTTCAAAATGATTCATTGTTATCTACACACACGAATACTCAAATGCACACAAAAGTTATATTTGATGATTATCAAATTAACCCGGTTGTCACATTTGATGATTCGGATAATGAAACTGTCAATGATAACAATGCTCACGTTGAACATCTTGATCCTTCGTCTGGTCCAGATTCAGAACTTCAGTCCCTTCTCATGACTAGTCAATCTCAAAATATTAAATGTGAAGAGCTTAATGCTAGATTGAAAGAGAAAAATGCATTATTAACTAGGGATATTGAGTGCTATAAATTTCTACTGGCAAACGCGGAAAAACTGGTTCAACGAGAAAAAGGCTTTGAAATTGCTATTCAAAAATCTTCTCTTCACGAAAAAGAGTTAGAACATCAAATTGCTAAAATTATAGAGTCTAAAAATAACTTAGCTTCTGAACTGGAAAAACAAGCGTTTGAACACAAACAACAAATTGCACAACTTGAAGCAGTCATTTTACAAACTAAAACTGAGTTGTCAAATTGTCAAGCTGAGTTCACAGAACATAAACGCAAAACCAGAGAAAAAGTTAAGTCATACGTAGATGAGATTGTTGAATTGGAACATAAGCTTAAAGAATTTCAAAATGTTGTATAAAAAACTGGTAATTCAGTGACAACAATTCAAAAGTTTTCGGTAAAACGAACAAACAATGGTCACGGCTTTGCAATTGGAAGTGAATCACCATGTTTTTTACGTGTAGCACTCAATGAGATTCCAAAGTTATATAGTGCAGATCATCTCTTTGACGATACTGTTGTTCGTACTGTTATATATGATTCTGAAGAGGAAAATGAAATTGAAGAAGAGAGTCGATCTAAAATGGAAAACGTTAAATGCCTTTTGATTACTCTAAAATGCCTCCAATAACTGATATTTTTACCTCGCAAAAAGAGAAATCTGAACAACCATGGTACATTATCAAACCTCAAGAAGTTACTTCTTATGTAGCTCCTATTAAACCAGTGGTGCAAATAAACGGTCCTTTACCAAACGATAATAAACTTCAACCTCTTCCTACTCGTTGTCGTGTACTTCGGTATTTTGACACGTTCAAGGAAGATATTGAACGATTAGATGAAGCAATAGAATGCAACTCTAAAATAACGGTTTTCACTATTACTACTCCTCATGAGAGAGAAAAAAGAGAAGTGTTTCAAAAACAGTTTTTACCTATTGCTCAACACTTGCGTCTATGTGCTAACCACTGGGAACAGGAACTTCAAAAAGAGGTCTCATCTATGATGAATGTGTTTCAAGAAACTGAACAAGCGATTTTAAACCAAAAACGTCGAAATCAATTTTTACAAAAAGAAGCTGATCGACTCTTGGAACATGTTCTTAGTGCTGATATAATTTCTGTGATTATGAATTCTCTTTATGAATCTGGTACTTCTATGCTTGTTGATGATCACTGTGATGATATTGAGTTGTTGTCTAAACAAATTGAGACATTAAAAGATGAAAACGTGAATCTCCGACAACACAACGATGATGTGCAAAACAAACTTTCTAATGAGATTTTTCAACTCAACAAAAAGCTTGAATGGTGTCAAAACCAAAGTCTTGATTTCGAACTGAAAATGCAAAGTCTTAACACTTCCACATCCTTTCAAAAAGAAAATGAGGAATTAAAAAGTCAAATTTCAAAATATGAAAAGGAAATTGCAGAATTGCAAGAAGTTACAGACTATTGGCAAAAGAGTCGAAATAACTATCTCTATTCAAACAGAAAGCTCGAAAGTGAAATTCAAGATAAAAAAACACATTATCATTGAGTTGAAAGAGAAAATACGTGAACTTGAAAAAGGAAACTCTGTCAACACTAAAGTAGTTGCAGCAGGAATGTACTCATTAGACATAACCAATGTAGAACAACACACTCATAAGTCTAATATGGATCCTTCCACTTCTACAGGAATAGTTGCCACTCCTAGCGTTAGCAGATCCAAGTGTAAACGTATGAAAAGGAAGAATAGGATTTTGAAACGTAGAAGAGAGACACTAGAAACCTCTGAAGTAGAAGAACACCCTAGGACTTTGAATAATACTCATCTTGCACTAGATTTAGATTCTGATTTGGCAAATTGTAATCCTAATCGTTGTGTAACGAATGATGAACCTTTAAATGCTTTGAATGTTAATGCTTCATGTGTGTTTTGTCGTAAGAGTATGTTATCTGGTGATCATTCTAAATGTGTTGCGAATTCTCTTTTATCTCTTTTTAAGAAACGTACATCAGGCAGGAAATCTAGGCCCACTAATCTTTCAAAATCTGTGCTAGGACTTATGCCTTGTGTAGTTTCTAAGATTGATGTAGTCCACTCACTAGTTGCGAACAATAACCCTAGGAACATGCCATCACTTAGCGAATTCACTAAGAATAAGGCTAAATCTAGTTGGTATTGGCAACTTTGGTTACAAAGAACACATAACTTTAAATGGATTCCTAAAATTGTTAATATGTGTGCTTCTAACCCAACGGAACCCATAACTTCTTCGGGTTCCACCCTTACCATTGTACCATCGTCGTCTCTTTTATGTGATGCAGGTGGTGCAAATTGTTCTCTGGATTGTTGATAGCGGATGCTCCCGACACATGACAGGCAAGCTCAAACTGTTAAGAAACTTTGTCTCAATGTTCATTGGTACTGTCAGATTCGGGAATGATCATTTCGCTGCAATTATAGGGTATGGGGACTATGTCAGTGGGAATATCGAAATTAGTCGTGTTTATTATGTTGAAGGCCTCGGTCACAATCTATTTTCAGTCGGTCAATTTTGTGATGGTGATCTAGAAGTTGCATTCAGGGAGAAAACATGCTTTGTTCGTGATCTATAAGGAAATGATCTGATGTCCGACACACGTGGAAACAGTCTTTATACAATTTCAATGTCCGACATGACCGCCTCCTCTCCCATTTGTCTACTTTCAAAGGCTGAATCGACAAAATCCTGGTTATGGCACTAACGCATGTCTCATCTCAACTTCAAAACTATGACTGATCTTGCTCGCCATAAACTAGTTGACGGTCTTCCAAGGTTCAGATATGCAAAAGATCACCTATGTCCCACTTGTGAACAAGGAAAGAGCAAACGTGCACATCTAAGTTCTAAACCAGCACCAAGTACCGATCATGTTCTTCAACTTCTTCATATGGATTTATGTGGCCCAATGCGAGTACAAACGATCAATGGCAAACGTTACATTCTTGTGATAGTCGATGACTTCTCCAAATGGACTTGGGTATACTTTCTTCGTAGCAAAGATCATGTTGTAATACCAATGGAACACATCAATTAACACTTATAGGAACACGTTTAAACAGTTTAATTAGACTTTAGAACAAAAACATGAAAACGCCCAAATCAAGCATAAACCCTAATTATCGAAAAACATGCATTCGTGATAATTAAAACAATTAATGATTATAAACATGTTATAACTACTCTAACAAACATAACCCACCAAAGAAATTACACAAAATAACACTAAATCAAGAAAACCCAAATCATTCGAAACCCTAGTTATCGAAATCAATATTAATGTGATTGTTGTTGTGATGAAACGTTAGGGACATGATTAATAGACATTTAAGAACAAAAGCCCTATGATTTCATAATCACAAAACACGTAATTCACATATATTCAAAATTTTCGAAACCCTAGATCTAGAAATCAAAATTGCACATAATCTAGCCATAGAAAAGTTAATTCCTTGAAAATCTCTTGTTAGAATAGGCCATAGATCATAGAAACACTTACGGTTTGAAGATTTTGAGCACGGATTTGTTATATGACTCTTAGCCGTTTGATTTGAATGAGAGTGTTTGTTTTGTGTTTTTGTGAAAAGTGAAAAAAAAAACAGGGGGGGGGGTGTTTGTTTTTGTTATAATTTTGAAAGATTTTAAGATTTTGGCAATATAAGTCCCTTAACTTACAAATCAATCATTTTAGTGGTCCAAATCTTTAATAAATAACGATTTAAAGTAACGATCGTTAATGGCAAAGACATACTAAGCTAAAAGGAAATTAAAAAAGTAAAAGAAATAATACGAGGGATAACCTGTGATGTTCCACCATTATAAAAAGATAACATCGTAACTTTTTGAAATATGCAAGTACACATGTTTGCACAAGATTTTTGAATTTTGAAGAACATTTTCTACCCCACAACACTTGGTATGAAAATTGAGAACTTTTTGATAAACCGAAGTGTTGATGAAGGTTGTGTACATGCATTTTAAAAAATGAAATAAAAAATGTAAAATCTTTTTGGTATTTTTTGAAGATTTTTTGATTTTGTATTTTTGTTTTAGATAAATATATACAAAAATGGTTTTGGTATTTGACTCAGTTAATTGTTTTCAAGAAAAGATTTTAGATCATCTGGAGTCAAACACCGCATACCAATCCGGTGGACTAGTTCAGCGAACCTTGAGGGAGCTAAAGGTTTTTTGAACAAATCTGCTAGTTGGTATTCAGTACCCACAAAATATAACTCTATTGTACCCTTTTCAACATGCTCCTTGATGAAGTGATAACGAAGATCAATGTGTTTAGACTTTGAATGCAGAACCGTGTTGCACGAGATTGCTATCGCACTTTTCGAATCACAATACATTGGAATCTTGTTGAATAAGTAACTATAGTCCATTAGTTGTGTACGCATCCAAATGACTTGTGCACAACAGGCAGACATGGCAACGTATTCAGCTTCTGTTGACGAAAATGAGGTGCAATCCTGCTTCTTTGATTGCCAAGACACGAGTTTATCTCCAAGAAACTGCAAACCACCAGAAGTACTTTTGCGTGTATCCATACACCCTGCATGATCAGTGTCTGAAAAAGCTATTAGTTCAAAACCGGAATCCTTCGGATACCATATCCCCAAGTGAATGGTTCCCTTTACGTATCGAAGGATTCTCTTAGCCTCATTGAGGTGACGTTCAGTAGGACTGGACTGATATCGAGAGCACATAAATATAGCAAATACAGTATCCAGTCTACTAGCGGTGAGATACATGAGTGACCCAATAATACTACGGTATTTTGTGGGGTCAACTGGTTTCCCATTTGGATCCGCATCTAACTAAGTTGTGTTGGCCATAGGAGTATTGTAAGTATCACAACTGGTCATTCCATGTTTCTTAATTATCTCAAGATCATATTTGGACTGATTTAGGAAAATTCCACGGGGTGACTGATGAACTTGTAGTCCTAAGAAGAACGCAAGTTCACCCATCATTGACATTTCAAAATTTTGTTTCATTAATCTGGCAAAAGCGTTTGAGTACTTTTTGTTTGTTGAACCAAAAATAATGTCATCGACATATATTTGCACAATTAAAACATCTTCCCCGTGTTTTTGAATAAACAAAGTTGGATCTAGTAAACCTTTAGTGAAAGAATTAGCAAGCAAGAAAGCAGTAAGTTTATCATACCACGCCCTGGGGGCTTGTTTGAGACCATAGAGAGCCTTCTTAAGTCGGTAGACATGACTTGGGTGCTCTGGGTCGACAAATCCCTCTGGCTAACTAACGTATACCTCCTCACGTAGTTGACCGTTCAGAAATGCAGTTTTCACATCCATTTGATAAACGACCATGTTTTTGTGAGCAGCGTATGCTAAAAATATTCGAACAGCTTCGAGTCTAGCCACTGGTGCAAAAGATTCCTCAAAGTCAATTCCTTCCTCTTGAGTATATCCTTTAGCTACCAAACGTGATTTGTTACGAATAACATTGCCTTCTGCGTCCAACTTGTTTTTCCAAATCCATTTTAGCCCAATGACATAAAATCCATCCGGTCGTTCAACTAATTCCCAAACTTCAAGACGTTTGAATTGGTTGAATTCCTCTTGCATTGATTCAATCCAGTTGTCGTAAGTGAGAGCTTCTTTAATATTTTTCGGTTCTTCATGACTAACTGTTAGAGCATAAATGCAATGTTCGGCATCGGAGTGAAGTTTTTGTCTAGTCATAACTGGAGCTGTTGGATGACCAATAATGTTGACAATTGGATGGTCACGAGTCCAATGATGTGTTGAAGGGTGAGGGTTATGAAACTGCTGCATATTAGTTGGTTCCAAGTTGCGTGTTGACGACTCAGCAATATCAGAAAGGTTCGGAGTCGGAGCAAACGGATTGAAGAACGCATTTGGATCATAATTTGCAGGTTCGGGTACTTGTTGTTGGTTCAGATCTTCAGTTGGGTTGTCGGTGTTGGAAGCGGTTTGTTCTTCTATTGTTGGTGATTCAGTCGGGGGTGCATCGGGTGTTACTATTGTAGTTGTAGTAACCGTTGTATCAGGTACTTGAATATTATCAGGTTGAGCAGCGGAACTAGTGGATACATCTGGTGCACGTGTCTCAAATGAATCATCGAACAAAGGAGAAAACAATGTTTCCAATTCTCGACGAGTTAGTGACAACAGTTCAGCTGAAGAATCTGGAAAGTTTAGACGGTTGGTTGCGGGTCCTAAGCTGTTTTGCTCAGAAGCCATTTCTGTGAGCTCATCGAAATTAGCATGAATAGTCTCCTGAATCTCTCTAGTACGACGGTTGTAGATTCGAAATCCTTTTGAGTTTTCACAATATCCAATGAAGATACCGACGTCAGCCTTTGCTTTGAGTTTACCAAGATCATCACGATCATTATTTGGGTAGCATAAAGAACAAAATACATGAAAGTGTTTTATGTTAGGATTTCGTTTGTGAACAATTTCATACGGTGTGACTTTATGACGTTTATTGATCATACAGCGATTTTGGGTGTAACATGCAGTTGAGACGGCTTCTGCTCAAAGATAATCTGGTAATTGAGCATTAATGAGCATCGTTCGTGCGGCTTCCACTAACGTTCTGTTGCGTCTTTCGACCACTCCATTTTGTTCGGGAGTCCGTGCAATTGATGTCTGATGTTCAATTCCAACTTTCTCAAAGTAAGCACGAAGAGTTTGATTCTTGAATTCAGTTCCATTGTTTGTTCTTACGATTCTGACTGTGTTGCGAAGTTGAACCTGAATTTTCGTGAGAAAGGTGATTATCATAGATGGAGTTATGTTCTAGATAATTTAGGGTGATATTACGTTTTCGAGATCTTTTGTTTTTACCTTTGATGTGTTTCTAACTGTTAATTCATACACATTTCATCAGGTATACATTCAAGGAATCATATCTTTCAAAGAAAACGTATGTCTTCAGGATTTCAAAAATTCTTGTATAAGAATTTTTCGAAACTTTGTTATCGAGATCTTTTCTGATAAAGTTATCGAGATCTCTCGATAATTTTTTTCGAGATCTCTCCTTAACATATGTTATCGAGAAATCTTTAAAAAAATTATCGAGATCTCTCAATAAATTTAACGAGATCCCAAACTTATCAAGAACTTTCAAAGTTATCGAGAACTTGCATACAGGAGTTTTTTTCGAGAACTTTCAAAACTTTCGAGATATTTCATAATTATCGAGAACATATGAAATTGAGTTATCGAGAACTTTTACTCAGAATTATTGAGAACCTTTGTTATTCAGAGTTATTGAGATCTTTTCATTTGAAATTATCGAGAACACTATGTACAAAAGTTATCGAGAACTTCCTAAGTAATAGTTATCGAGAACTTTATTTGTCATATTTTCGAGATCATACTTAACATTTTCTGAGAATTCTCATGTATTGTAGCTTTTCGAAAACATGTATGATGAATGAATCCTCATGAATGTGTGTGATGATTGTGCTGTAATAAGGTTTATTAACTTGTGCTTGTGTAGTATTGGTGAACATGTTATTATTAGACGTTTGTGCTTTAAATGCTTGATTGCTAAGTCTTAATGAAATACATGTTTAATACTGTCACTTATCACATATTAATTAACTAGACCATAAATGCAACATGTAACTTATACGTCTTTGAATTTCAAACATGGATGAAAACTAATGACTAACGAATCTGAATGTTTGATTTCATGACTTCACATTTACAGAACACAATGGCTCAACACAATGAATCTGTCCCAGAACAAACTCTACCACTACTCACACTTGGTGAAATTGTCCCAGCAGACTACAACGTTATCATTGACCAAAACAATCCACGCACTGACTTCAACAAACTCAGTATTCCAGAAGATACATGCAAGATTGTCAAGGACATACTGTTAGCTCATCCCTGCAAACCTATGCTCACTAAGTCTACATCAGTACCAATCTTCTACATTCATCTGTTCTGGTACACTGCTAGGGCCAATTTGGACGATATTTCATTCACTGACACGCTGGATCGTCAGGAATACACAGTAGATCTTGATGTTCTTCGAACCGTTCTTATGTTACCGACACCCAATGAGTTTCATCCTATGTTGACCGAACTTGAAATCATGGATTAAATAAGAATTTTTCGAGAAAAGTTTTCGAGATCTTTTCTCAATAACTTTATCGAGATCTTTCGAAAATTTTCGAGATCTTTCCTTAACTGGTGTTATCGAGAGATCCTTGAAAATTTTTGAAATTTCTCAACAAAGTTATCGAGATCCCAAGATTTTCGAAATCATTAATTATCGAGATCTTTCAAAAGTTTCGAGAAATTTTTAGACCATGTTATCGAAAACCTTTGCTAAGGATTATCGAGAACTTTTGTTCATCAAATGTTTTCGAGATCTTTCTTATAAGAAATTATCGAGATCTTTCATGTACCAAAGTTTTCGGGATCCTCCTTAGTAATAGTTATAGAGAACATGGTTTGTCATATTTTTGAGATCATGTTTAACATATTTTTTGAGAATTCACATGAATGTAACTTTTCGAAAACATGTATACTGAATGAATCCTCATGAATGTGTGTGATGTAATAAGGCTTATTAACTTGTGATTGTGTTGTATTATTGAACATGTTACCATTAGACGTTTGTGCTTTAAATGATTAATTGCTAAGTCTTATTAGATACATCTTAATTGATAATACCGTCACTAATCACATATTGATTAACTGGACCATAAGTGCATCATATATCTTGTACGTCTTCGAATATCAAACATGGACTCGGACTAATGACTAACAAATCTGGATGTTTGATTTCATGACATGACACTTTCAGAACACAATGGCTCAACACAATGAATCTGTCCCAGAACAAGCTCTACCACTTATCACACTTGGTGAAATTGTCCCAGCAGACTACAACGTTATCATTAACCAAAACAATCCACGCATTGACTTCAACAAACTCGGTATTCCAGAAGATACATGCAAGATTGTCAAGGACATATTGCTAGCTCATCCGTGCAAACCTATGCTCACTAAGTCTACATCAGTACCAATCTTCTACATTCATCAGTTCTGGTACACTGCTCGGGCTAACTTGGACGATATATCATTCACTGTCATGCTGGATCGTCAGGAATACACAGTAGATCTTGATGTTCTTCAAACCGTTCTCATGTTACCGACACCCAATGAGTTTCATCCTATGTTGACCGAACTTGAAATCCTGGATTACTTCATTGATCTAGGATACGATGTTCCAGATAATCAATCACTCACCAGACTATCGAAGTTCAATGTCAAATATCTGCCACAACCATGGAGAACATTCTACATGTTGATAGTCAGATCTATTGCTGGAAGAAGGAGTGGTCACGAGCATCCACGATTGGATCACCTGCAAGTATTTTGGGGAATGATGAGCATGAAACCGATTGACTTCACCAGATCCATAATGAGCGACATGATCCATCACATTCAGACTGACCATGAGAGGACCGTGATTCCGTTCGTTAGGTTCACAAAGATGCTTATCGAACACTTCTGTGAGAAAACACCTGATTTCATCAAAAGAATGCATGATCGAACAGAACCCAAAGACATCTACAACAATGACTTCAGGATCTCCTTCGTCAAAACCATCAGGTTCGTTCCAAGGACGAAAGGTATGAGAATCCCAGACCACTTTCTGGATGAAGAGATTCGAAAGACACAAAACTTCAAGATTTATGATAAAGCCTTTCAAGCTGGGCAAGTTGGTCAGACTGGTGAAGAAGAAGAACCAGCTTCCATTGTTCAAACCCGAAGCAGAAGAGGTGGCAAGTCAGGAAGTACAAGCAGCACCACAACTTCCCAACAATCTAAAACTGTACCGAAACCATCCACCAGACCAAAGAGGAAAGCTGCTCCAAAACAGATTCCTCAAGATGAACCGTCAGCTTCATCGTCAGAAACAGAAACTGAATCTGATTTCGGTTCTGAATCAGATGACGAAGAAGAATTTGAAAGAAGATCTAAAGCGCATGATGATGAAGAGGAGTTTCCTGTACTCGAACTTGCTAACAAATAAGCAAGGAAACTTCTCAGAAAGAACAAAAGATAGGAACCGGGATCACCATTAATGAACCCAGTGGTGATTTACATGATGAAGAAGAAGCAAATGAACCAGTTGGTGAACAACTAGTCGACAAACGCAAACTAAAAAGCGTTATTGTCGATCCTAGAGCAGAAGAAAAGCAGCACTTGAAAGAACTAAGAGAAGCTGCATTCCTCAATATCCAACATCCCCAACCTCATCAACGACCGCTCAACATAAAGGCACAAGAGGGTGGCTCAAGTGGCACTGCAGTTCCTCCTTCATCATAAACTGAAACCGAACAACGTGATCCAGAAGGGAACATTATTATGAAGGAAGCTACAGAGGATGATGCTGAGAAAGAGCAGACTGAGTTCATCACACCTGAGTTCATTGATCAGGTTCAAAGGGAAGAACAACTNATCCAACATCCCCAACCTCATCAACGACCGCTCAACATAAAGGCACAAGAGGGTGGCTCAAGTGGCACTGCAGTTCCTCCTTCATCATAAACTGAAACCGAACAACGTGATCCAGAAGGGAACATTATTATGAAGGAAGCTACAGAGGATGATGCTGAGAAAGAGCAGACTGAGTTCATCACACCTGAGTTCATTGATCAGGTTCAAAGGGAAGAACAACTGAAAAAGAAAGCAAGTGAAGAGTCTGAAAAAGACGAAGAATTCTTTGACACCGATCAATTCATCGACACACAATCTCATTCATCTTCAAAGGATCCTCCGATTCCCTCAGGCACACCTCCAAGGGATCCTTCACCCCCTCCATCAGAACCTGACCACGAATCATCTTCATCATCATCACATCATTCATCTCCGCCACCAACAAAGAAAACATCGAAAGGCAAATCAATCAGGAAGAAGAAGGGAAGCAAATCATCCTTGACAGCATCACAAAGAATCAGACAAGCTGTTGCTATGGCTAGGCAAAATAAGAAGGAGACACAACCTCAAGATGGAGACCTTAAAGACCAAGTTCAAAAGCTCTCAAAACAGGTCAAAACTTTGAATACTCAAGTCAAGGATCTCCAAGACTCTATGGGACTGGTTCAAAAGCTACTTCAAGCAGATATGAGCAGGATGATCAATGAATACACTGCCAAATACCTTAACGAAAATCTTGCTGCAATTGCTCAACCAGCAGTGTCAGAACTTCTTGAG
>LBNU01013916.1:19392-31239 GCA_014162995.1 Artemisia annua | reverse complement strand
CCCTCCCCATCCCCCTCCCCCTCACCGTTAACCTCACCGTTACCGTTAACTTTATCTAATTTCATAAGATCCGGTTGACTACGAAGATCAGAAAAAGTGCTTTGAGAAGCACGGTTCACGTCGGTCATATTCCGGTAGGGTTCCGGCGTGATACTAAACGCCGACAACATCTCAGCTGACATCAACGACTGTGATAACGGCGTTAAGTCGTCGACGTTAGGTAAACCTAACTCCCACTCCGATACACGGTCGTCGTCGTTGTCAACGCTGATGACGTCATCATAGCCGGTAAGTCTAACTTCCTCAGCCATATATCAGAATTTTATAAAAATTGGTTTTATATTTTATAAAATTTATTGATTGATTGATTTGTATGAAGAAATTTTGTTGATGAAAAAAAATATGGATTTGGAGAAAAGTGGAGAAGGAAGGAAGATATTTTTGGAGAGAGAATATGATAGTTTAATGTGGAAAGTGCTTCTTGTTTGGGAAAGAAAAGTGCAAAGGGAACTGATTTAGATATTTTTAGATTTTTTATGACCTTTGTGTATATCTTTTTCTTTCCTCTTTTTCTTATTTTTTAATAATATCTTTATCTGGCATCCAATCACTTGTGTGGATTGGGTATCGACGGTTCCCACCGCCCCATGATTTACTATTATTCTTGTATTTCTTACAAGTAGCATTTACTATTATTGTTGTATTATATATATATAACAAAAAGGGGGCGCACCCCAAAACACAATTGCCATACACTGTAGCACTACAGTGACTAACGGGCGTTAGTTACTGTAGCGCTACAGTACTAACGGTCGTTAGTTATTAACTAACGGCCGTTATCTTTAATTTTTTTTTTTTTTTTTTTAAATTCGTGCGAAATTAGTCCTTCATCTCAGAGGTCCATTGCAAAATTAGTCCTCTAATAATTTACATGATTTGTCCTTCATGTTATACATCCATTGCAATGTCAGTCCTTGACTAACGGTCGTTAGCTACTAACTAATGACCGTTATCTTTAACATTTTTTTTAAATCCGTACGTAATTGGTCCTTCATCTCAGAGGTCCGTTGCAAAATTACTCCTCTAATAATTTACATGATTGGTCCTTCATGTTATACATCTATTGCAAAGTCAGTCCTTGGTCAATAACTTGACGTTAAGTAGCTAACGACCGTTATCAAAAAAAAAAAAAAAAAAAAAAAAAAAAAAAAAAAAAAAAAAAAAAAAAAAAAAAAAAAAAAAAAAAAAAAACCGATACGAACTTGGTCCTTCATCTCAGAAGCCCGCAGCAACGCGCGGCTTATATTCTAGTTTCTTACAAATAACAGGAGCGCTAGTCACATAGTTGTTAAGATTTCGATCTTGATTTTAAGTTCTTAAGATTTACTCAGATCTAATTTTATTTTTTCCAATTCGCAAACTAAAAAATTACAAATTTATGGTTTATGTTTTTATATAATTTAAAAAACAACATTTGATTCTTCTTAAGCATTTCATAGTCATAATACATTTTCATAAAACTTTCATATAATTTCGTGTTTATGATATATAATGATTTGTAGATTTGAATAATATTACAAATGTTACAAGTAGCATTTACTATTGTTGTTGTATTTGTTACAAGTAGCAGTGAGTAATAGCCACACTTTATTTCATTAAAATATTATTTCATTCGTTCTAAAATAATTATTCTTTTTTTATTTTTTAAGATCTTTCTTTATCAACTTTAATTTATAACAAGGGGGTTTGCTCGCGCGTTGCTGCGGGGCGACGGTTTTGTGTTTATTACAATTATGTTAACGTTTGTTTTTGGGAGTAAGCAATTATGTTGTTTTTTAAGCAAGCAATTTATTAATAGGAAGAAAGTTAATAGAACATGTCGGTCAAAATGGATCGTTTTAAAGAAGTTACATGTGTGCAATGTTAAAAACTTGTTTATATCTGACATATTCAAATACTTCAAAAGCCAAAAGAAATAATAATATACATTATATGTATATGTCACAATTCTTGTGTAGTTAGTATCTAACAGCAATGCAGAAAATATAATTCAACCTCCAATCTTTGCCTGAAGCTTCCACTTAGAATGCAAATCTAACCGAAACCGAAACCAAAAGATGATAAGACGTTATTTTGACTTCTTGCCCTGCTTTTTATTGATAACCTCATCGACACTACGCACCGTAGCGGCAACCTGGTGCACCCTTTGCTTGTCTATTCCAGTGCAACAAACGATATTGGGTTTCAAACAATTTTTTTTTCAAGCTTGTTTATCGCACAAACAGTATTTATCATTGCTAGTACTAAGTGTAGATCTCTTCAAGGAAATACCAGGTTCTTGATGAACATTATTTCTTTTGTTTTCCGCTTTTAATGTTCCTTCGATTTCCTTCATACGACCTTGAATTACGTCATTCTTCATTCCAATCTAATATTGTTTAACCTGACATCCAATCTCCCCTATCTCTACTTATCTGCCATCACCACTCTTGGATTTCTTGCCGTCTTGACACTCCTGTCCCCTGTGCATTATCTGTAATTAAGTTCGTGCTTTTGTAGCATATTGAAATTCTGTAACTACTTAGTGTTTCAAACTTTCTGAATCGTAATATACAAATCAATCACATCCAATCCACATCATAATGCAACAAAAAACTACATATAAAAAGACCTCTAAAGCCTTTGTGCTAATTACTTGCTTCTACGTATTTAGCAGTTAATTGTAAACACAAAAATGGCATCAATTTCAGTAATTTAAATCACGTAAATTTTATATCTAACCTGATACGTGTTTCTATATAAATGAATCGAGATATACATGCGTAGAACCTACCTTTATACCAAAAAATGCTATCTTTTTAGGGTTCTATTCAATCGCGTAAGCTTTTTTTGCTGATTTTTTTATCTCTCACTATGTTTCTGAACCAAAGAAGTTTGAGGATTAAGCCATTACTAACCTAGTTGATAACTATGAGTCTATGACTGAGATATGTACCTGAGAATGAACAGCGGGTGCTTGTGGTTGCAAATTAACAATTGCAGCAAGGTACGTAAGATTCCTTTGAAGTTTTGTCTGATTCCCGTATTGATACCATGAGTTTAATAAGTGTGTGTTGAGGCAACATGATCAAGATCTCCTAATGTTTTAATGATGACAAATAAACCATCGAAACACATAAAATAACAAACGTTAGCCAAAATTCCCAACATTCACATCTGCTACTGACGCGCCACCCACGCATCATCGCGTGGGTGACGCGCCTGGGTTCTGTGAATGTCGGGACGAATTTTGAAAGTCGGCTTTCCCCTTACCCGACAAATGTGGATCTTTCAATACAGGGATGAATATGCTATGTGCTTAATTGAGAACACTCGAAACGAGTTTTGGGATTAGAGAGATCCAACTTTTAAAACACCCACTTACGGGAAAACATCAACTCATGTTTTCTAACTCTCGCCTCTAGCCAAGGCTTTTCTAAACTTAGGGAGCTTATATAGTTCACGTAACATCACGTGAAAGCATCCATATGCTCATATCCCGTGCTTACGCCTTCTCTAATCACGTAACGGGTTTACTCCCTTATTGGTCAAACTAAGTCCAAGGTCTCTTTGCGTAAACGCATCCTTACCCGCATGGGTTATGCTTTACATCAAGGCAAAGCACTTGACTTGTTTGTATCAAGGTGTTAGTTAAGTACGTCGAGTCGTGGAAAGTCACGAGTTATGAAACTATGGATTCTCGACGTTGTGTTACTTGAACTCATAAGTAACCTATGATTTTCTCAACTTATAATCTTAATTGTCTAAATCTTTTTCTTCTTAATGACAATTAGATTACTTCTTAATCTTCTTCTTAATCTCATTTTACAAAAGTCAACTATACCAAATCTCCCACAATCCTTCCCAAAAATACCTTTCCAACAACCTCTTACAATATTCCCTTACACCTTACACAAAGTGTACTTTGTCTCCTCACATACTCCCACACAATATTCCCTCACTTTACCAACTTCCCATACACTTTCTTATACACTCATACATACACTTCCCTATACACTTATACACTCTTTTCTACATACTCACATACACACACTTTTATTTTCAAAATACACACACTTCACTCACATACCTCTCTTCACACACACAAGGCTCCCCATCCAATCATACTTACACATTCCTTACATATACAACTCATACTCTACACATCCCATCCTTATACAACATATTCTCTACACTCCCAATACCTTTACATTCAAAATACACACACTACTCACAACCACTTCACCTTCTACACACACAAGGCTCCCCATCTTTTCACACTCTTACACACTTACATATTCCCTTACACACATCTCTTCACTCTTACATAATCCAACTCATACACATCTCACCTCCTCTCTAATTCAACACATGGCAATTAATCCTAGCCATCCATTTCAAACAAAACCATCTCAACCATCCATCTCACCCTTTCCCTCCAAGGAAGGAATATTCCCTTGGATATTCTCCTCTTAACCCAACCATGGTTCTCCTAACCCAACTATGGTTAGTTCTCTACACTTAACCTTGGTTAACTCTTAACCACACCAAGGATGGAATATTCCCTTGGATATACCCTTTAACCTAACCATGGTTTACTCTCTACACACTCTTCTAACCTAACCATGGTTACTTCTTAACCCAACCTCTCTCACTCTTCCCTAGTGAGGAATATTCCATGGCATATTCTCTTCTATTATGCCATGAGAGGAATACCCATTTTACCCCTACCAAATTACCCTTTTCTACTCTTCTACCATTGGTATTTGGTTTTCTAATAAACACTTCACAAAACATTTTTCAAATTGGCTATTGGAGTTGGTAAACCTTAGATTGATTAATGTTAAGGTTTTGTGTGAAGTACAATTGGGGGTTTAGCAAGGTTAGGTATTTATAAGATCCAACACCCAACACTTGGGAAAAATACAACAGAGTTCTTGGCACGCTGCTCACGCGTTGACGCGTGGGTGACGCGCCGGCCTCGGTAAATTTTTCCCAAGTTTGGGTCTTGGCCTATAAATACCCCCTTGCCTCTTGTATTCCTCACCCCTTGCCATTACTCTTTCTCTCTACATTCTTTCTCTCTAATCTCTCTATTCTATCTTGTGTTCTTAGTTAAACACACTAACATCTTTGAAAGAACACATCTCCTTGCAAGGGAAGAATCTCAAGAACTTAATCCACTCTTGTGATTGTGTCGAGGGTCTTCTTATCTTTACCCTTTCTATTACAATCGAGTCTCTAGGTTAGGTTAGGGCTTGATTGAACAAAACTATATTCATTCATTCATTTGTTTGTAAGGGAAGTCTTGTGTCTTGGTGACCAAGCCTAGATCATTGGGGATCTAGTTGGGGTTTGATACTTCCGGTGGGAAGTCTTGGTAGTGGTCTTGGTGACCCTTAGGTGAAGTCGAATCGTGAGATTCTTTTGGGTGGTTTCCGAGGGCGGAATACCGTGGGAGTAACTCCTTCTTTGTGAGCATCGATATTGGCGAATATCGGTGGAGTGAATTGTAACGGTTTATAGTCCACCGAAAGGATTGTACTAGTGAATAGTATCGTGGATTCGCAACTGGACGTACGGATGGTATAAACCCCCCATCCCAAACCAGTATATATCGTTGTGTTCTTTACTTGCTTTATATACTTTGGTTGTGTTTGTGGTTGTTGGATTATTGTACAACCACTTGGTTATCTTCAAGGCTTAAAGTTTTTAAATGTTCTAGAAGCCGAAGAAACCGTATTCACCCCCCCCCCCCTCTACGGTTCTACAATTGGTATCAGAGCGGAATACTCAAGTTTTTGAGCGTTAAAACCTTCCCGAGAAGTCTTTTTAAGTCAAAAACTTCTTTCTCAAAAAATCTAAAATCCTAACTAAGATTTTTGGTAAAGTAGAATATAGATCCATGGCTCAAGAGAATTACGTTGAAGGGTCTTCTATGCAAAGACCACCTCTGCTAGAAACCGATGGGTTTTGTTTTTGAAAAACTCGATTTGAGACCTATGTTAGGTCCAAGGATCTTGACTTGTGGGAGGTCATTCAAAATGGAGACTTTGTTTTCATGATGCTTGATCCGGAAACCAAGTTGATGGTTGAGAAGCCATACTCGGAACTTAAAGAAGATGAAAAGAAGAAGCTTGTCAAGAATCAAGAAGCTAAAATGATGATCTACATTGCTCTACCTCGAAGGGAGTTCGAGAGAGTACATGTGTGCAAGACCGCCAAGGAGATTTGGCATTCGCTCATCATCACCCATCAAGGCAATTCACAAGTCAAGGATTGCAAGATCGACTTTCTCATTCAACAATATGAGAAGTTCTCGATCGCCGATGAAGAAACCATTGACAATGGTTACACACGGTTCAATGCTATCATCACAAGCCTCACGGCTCTAGATCCTAGCTTCTACAATAAGAACCATGTGAGAAAGTTTCTTCGAGCTCTTCCAGTGAAGTGGAGGCCAAAGGTAATGGCCATTGAAGAAGCCAAAAATTTGGCGGAACTCCCTCTGGATGACCTCATTGGAAACCTCAAGGTCTATGAAATGATCCTTGATAATGACAAGGTTGCTACCAAAGACAAGAAAGGAAAAATAAAGTCTTTGGCCCTCAAAGCTAAGGTCACTAAGAGTCAAACAAGTGATATTAGTGATAATCAAGAGGAGAGTGATGAAGAAGACGATGAAGATGACGAAGAATATAACCTCATGGCAAAGAACTTTAGAAGATTCTTCAGATGAGGTGGAAACTTTAGGCGTGGTAATCAATTTGGCAACCGAGGTAACGGTGGAAGAAATAACTTCGGTGGAAGAAACAACCTTGGTGGAAGCCGGGGTGTTGACAACAAGGTTGGTGAGAGCTCAAGACGCACCCAAGGATGCTACAATTGTGGAGAGAAGGGTCACTTCATAAATGAGTATCCCAAACCTAAAGTAAACAAGGCCTTCGTAGGAGGGGATTAGAGTGATAGTGAAGATGAAGACCAACCAACAAATGATGCTACGTGTCTTATGGCTCAAGAAAAATTTGAGGTATCTCTAAACCCTTCTCCCTCTAATAACTTAGATATTAACAATTTACAAAAGGAGAATGAGGAACTAGTTAAATTTAATGATGATTTTAGAAAAACCTTTGAAAAAGTTATTAAAGAAAAGCGTCTTCTTGAACAAGAACAAGTCAAATTCAATGAAAAGGTTTATGAACTTGAAAAGGAAGTAAAGATACTAATGCACTGCAAAGAGGCGACTGAACCATGCAAAAGGTGTGAAGAACTCACACTTGAGGTTAAATCTTTGAATGACAAAGTATCTAAACTTCAAAAGGAATCTTTAAGTTTCTCTAAATATATGAAAAGTACAAATGATTTAGAAGAAATAATAAGTCGCCAAAAGGTGTCTCAAGATAAGGGAGGTCTTGGATTTTCAAAACAAGGTAAAACCACTCCCGTAAACCTAACAAAACCAATGGTGTTTGTTAAATCAAGTCAAGACCAAGATCCAAAAATTTCCGAGACTGAGCGTTACCTGACGCGTTGACGCGCCATCAACGCGCCTAGCCTCTGAGGGAAATTGGATCTACGTCAAGAAATATTATTAAACCAATTACTCCTCAAGCTCCTTTTATAAACACTTGAGGTAATCAAGCTCCTATTGCAAGAAAAGAAAACCCAAAACAACTTTATAACTCGGGTTCCCGTAATGGTCTTGGATATACACAACCTCGAGTAAATAATAGACCACTCTTGCCTACACCTAATGTGAGACCCATTACTTTATATAACCAAAGACCTTCGTTTCAAAATAATCAAAAAAGAGATTTTTATAATTATAATCAAAGGTCGTCTCAATACCAACATAATAACTATCAAAGGAGAGACAACTCCTATTCAAACCAAAGTTTCTTTAGACCGCAAACATATCATAGTTATAGACCAAGCTTTCAAAATCAAAATAATTTTCAAAATAATCCTTGGTCCGCTTTCTCTAGATTTGGTATTGAGAAACTATGTGTTTTGTTTCAAGACCCAAGAATGTTCAACTTGGGCACCTTATATGCTAACCAAAATGGACCCAAGAAGCAATGGGTACCAAAAGCATGAATTGTGTCTTCGTTGTAGGTTTGTCTCAAAAGTGATCTACAACCGGACGAGTGGATAGTGGATAGTGGTTGCATGATGAGACGAAAAGTGTACCCGTTTTAGGGGGTCATTTAAGCCCTAATTCAAGTAAATGTGATCAAATATTGCCCTAAATCGTTCTTTTTGTCATTTTAGGTACTTTTGAGAAGAATTCTGGAAAACATGCTAATTTGGACGTTTTTGGAGCATAAAAGTGAAGAAAATGACAAAGTCTCTGGAAAACCTTCCTGACGGCGTCTGAATCACAAGGTGACGCCGTCAGCCAACATTGACAAAGGAGTAAAATCAGATTACACTAGACGCCCTATGAAGAAAACAAGATGTTTACACCTGACGGCGTCAGGTGTTAGAGAAAGTAGGCCGTCAGGTGTAATGCTAAAGAGTGACGGCCCAGAGCACATTTACAACTGACGGCGTCAAAAGTAGATCTAGGCCATACGAGAACCCTAATGACGGCGAGCTGACGGCGTCAGAACCCATAACCTGATGCCATCAGAATGTAAAATCTATATATACTTTTCTATTTTTCATTCATTAGTGTAGAACTTTTGGTGCAAGTTTGGGAAAAACCCTAAAGACGAATTTGGCTGTATTTTCAAGGGTTTTTCACCCTTGAATCCTTCATGTTCAATTAAAGATAAGTCCTCACTTAAATTAATCAATATGTCTATGTGTTGGTTAATTATATCTTATGCTTGTCTTTCAATTAACATGCTAGGCTAGATTTTTCTTGTGTTTGCTTAGATCTAATGAAACCTAACTATTAATTATTGGTTGATTGGTGTGTTATTACTTGTCTTGGATGAATGTTTCATCAATGTTAGGCTTAAGAAAACTGGCTAAACTCCTATATGGTAACATGCTTGAACGTCTTAAGAAACATGTAACTAATGCGTACTAGGTTATTAAGGTAGTATTTAACGCATGAGCCACTGTTTACAATCCCTATGATTGGGTGCTTTACGCATCGTTGTAGGAGGAGATAAGAGCTCATAGAATTGGGGAGATATGTACGCCACCCCATGAATTGTTAAGGAATACACCCGTCATCCACGCAAGTAATACATACACCAATTAACCGGTAAAAGATAGTTAGGGAGTAAGGAAATCTAAGTAAACACATTTGTCTCCATATAAGTTTTCACAACCACAATAGTTTAGTTATTTTATTTTTAATTGCAATTGTAGTTTTTGGGTTAGTTGACTAGCAACTAATTCCGCCCACTCCTCCAAAACCCGAGATTTTACTTGCTTTCAAAAAAATATAAAAATACAAAAATAATCTTCCTTCACCCTTAGACCTTTTAGAGTAGTTTTTCTAACCTAACGAACACTATTCCCTGTGAGAGAACGATCAATCCCCCGTACTTACCACTACACTATACTACACCGACCAGGTACACTGCCTGGTGGGATTGCAAGCTTCTCAAGATCCCTTGAGAGGTAAAACCTGTTGCGTGGTCGCAATCCCACGTCATCAAGTTTTTGGCGCCGCTGCCGGGGAATAGTTATTGTTTAGGTAGAATTTTTATTTTATTAGGTCTACTCACTAGATTCCTTTCTAGTGAGATTTTTATTTTATTTTTCTAGGATTTCTTTAGTCTATCTATTTTCTTTGTGTTTTTGTTCGTAATAACTTGCCCATTAATTATTCCGTTGGCCATTATGGAAAACGCGAATCCACCCCTTACACCGGACGAAGTGGCTTTGTTACGTAGCCAAATTGAGGAAGAGATAAGTGACCTTAGGGAGCTCAATAGTATGATTGATATAGAGCTTGACTATGCCCTTAACGACCTAGCAACCGCCATGTACTCGGATAATTACTTAGAAAACAACAATCTTACGGTTGACGAGTTGGTTGAAAAACTTTATGAAGAAGAGATAGATCCTAGGTTGGATGATTATTACAATTTATACCCCACTAAGGAGGAGATTGCCTACTATAACAACCTAGTTGATAACCCTAGACCACCTTTTGTTAGAATCGACCCAAAAATTAAGAGGGGTGATCCTGGGAATGTGAAGATACCATGTATGATTGGGTACCAATATGTTGAGCATGCTTACATTGACTGTGAATCCCCAATCAACGTAATGTCCTCAAGTCTTTATAGCCACATCATGAACAAACCACTTGAACCTAGGAAAGACCCAAAGTATCCCGGCGGAGTTTGTAACTTCGTTGGCAGGGTTAAAGGTATTCATGTCCTTGTCGGAAATTTTACCTTTGTCACAGACTTCATGTTCCTTGAAGATTTGGCTAGTGTTGTTGATTGCCGCTTATCTCAAGTTGTGTTAGGGAAACCATTTGTTGAGGTGTCCAATTTGGAGTATGATCGTTTAAGAGGCACAATTCAGTTTTCTAGTAACATTGATAGGATCACTTATATGATGCCCTATAAGGCAAAAGAATTTCGGTTTGTGCCCCGGTTAGACAAAGATTACATTGGTGCAGTTGAAGAGATCAATGATGAGGATAAGGAGAAAGGCATGAACTATGTTTGGAATAAAGAAGCCTTTATTATAAAGATTGCTTGAACCTCGGACTTAAATACAAAGTTGACATGGAGGTTGTTAGGATGATTAGAGAGGCAATGGAGAAGCAAAACGGAAAAACAAAGAACCCGTGACTTTGAGTCTAGCTACAAGACTCGTTAATAAAGAAAAGCGCTTCTTGGGAGGCAACCCAAGCTTTGTGTGTTTTGTTTGTTGTTTATTTGATTTTATTTGTTTCCGTATGTATGATATTTCTGTTATTGATTCATGATTCAAACTAACTTGTGAAAATGCTTTATTTTGTTTTTAACTTCGTCTTAACTACATATAAAGGTATTTTGTAAAAGCTAAGTGTAAGGGAAATCTAAATCGGTTTATAAAAACGAATGAACATGAATCATAACAATGTAAATTAACATACATATTAGTATTTGTTTGAGTCAAATGCTTGTATAGAGTCATAATGAATTTTTGCAGGAATTCCAGGAAGTAAGCTCTAGTTTTTTCCAGAATTTTTCCGGAAACTTAACATGAGAATTCTGTCAGATCATTTCTGACGGCGTCAGGCATTACAACCTGACGGTGTCAGGCAATAATTTTCTGCAATTTTTGAAAGTTTTGTTTTTCTTCCGGAAATAAAAAGTTTTGTTAATTCTCTAACTTCTAATCTCCAGGAATTCTGCAAAAATATTCATTCCACAAGCATTATATCCTATTATAGATTATACCGCCGATTTCATGCGAGGTTGGCCTTTATCTTTTTTCAGGATAACAGGTTATTTTGGACAAGAAGATGATTTATATTTTGGAAGGGAAGCTTTGAGCGTTCATCTTTCTTGGAAGAAGATCTAACCATGTTACCTCACTATCCGCATCAAACGAATTAGGGGAGTATTTGATTTCATTCTTTCATTTTATTTACTTTTACATCTTCTATTTGAACATTGGGGACAATGTTCGGTTTAAGTGTAAGGGGGGTAAATGAAGGCACCTTAGAGAATACAATTGCGCTTGATTTTTGTTTGTTTGATAGTAAATCTGTAATAAAACCGAGAGAAATATTTGTTAGGGCAATTTTAGCGCCAATTTAAAATTTTTTATAACATTTAGAAGTGAGACTTTGGTCTTAATGAGCGTCTCATGGATAGGAAATTATATGACTAGCACAAAACC
>LBNU01013915.1:39796-70736 GCA_014162995.1 Artemisia annua | reverse complement strand
ATTCATAAGGGTTTGTAAAGCTTCTTCACGATAACGGGTTACAGACTCCCGAGTTTCGGTAGAGCTTGCCGTGTCGTCAATTGAATCGTACACGGCTAATAAGGTTTCTAGGGTGCTACCGGATGGCAATAGTTCGGACGATTCGGCAGGAACAAATATCGAGTCGGACGAAGAAGATGAAGATGAAACCATTGTAAAAATATGTGAATTGGTTGTGTTAATAATTTGTTATTGTAAGTGAATTGTTTGTGTTTATAAAGAAAATGGAGGTTTAGTATATATAGAAGGATTTTTTTTTTTTCCTTTGGTCAAAGCTCCCAACGTTCACAAAAAATCCCAACGGTACAATTTTTTTTTTGTCTTCTGGCCCAACGACTCTTTCTTCTCTTCATGCCGTGGAATCATGTATCACCGCTGGAGCCATGCCGCTGGCCATACCGCCAAGGTGGCGGCGGTGTTCACCGGCGGTATGGCCATGCCGCTGGGCATCCCGCTGGCCATTGCCACCACCTTTAGAATCACACCGAAGCCATACCCGAACTCACCTACCATCGTGGTGATTGAGTAGTCTATAAATATATGTGCTAATTTTTGAAAAAGTGAAAGTTATTTGCAATTGTAATCACGTACTTTTTCATAAGTTTAGTTTCCCCATTTATGTTTTTACTTATAAATAAATACTTTTAAGCTCCTAATAAGCACTTTAAGAACTAGTGTTTGAATTTGCTTATTTTTTTAAAAAATTTATAGCAATACTAAAAGATGTAATACTCGTAATATGTAAGAGAAATAATCTATTAAGAAAATGTTTTAAATTAAAAGAAAAATGTCATAAAAAACATCTTCAATGTTAGCTCCAAATGCTATTAAAAGATAATTATTTAAAGGGTAACTATTCAATTTCATGTGTTTTGTAGCAACTTTAATTTTTGCTATTATAAAACCAAAATATTGAAATTCGGATCTTTGTGTGTACTCGTGATCACTTTACCCTTACCTTAATTTTATAACCATACCTTTTTAATTTTTTTAAAAGCAAAGATAAATAAATTGATAAGGCACCAAAGTACACCTATTCGACATGAGCTCCAATAAGAACCACACAAGAAACCTAAAAAGAAAACCAAACTAAGAGGGTGATTGGTAGGATGTTTTGAGGGTATGTAATGGTAAAGATAATGAAAAATAATGCTTTGTGCTATATAATGGAATGACTCATTACCCAATCGTAGGTAATGGACCATTACACAATAAATTTGAGGGAATGATTTTTCCTCTCTTTTCCTTTCCCCACTATATATTATCATTATCTTTCCATTTCTCTTTCCCAAATTTGAACCAAGCACTCCCTAAAATCCAAAACTACACTACCATCAACTTGAAATAAGCAAACACACATGATGCAAAGATGTCACACATCTACAGAGAGGATTCGAACCCCAACCACACCACATAAGGTTGGAACGTGAACATCTACTGGATATTCAAAGAAGAGAAAATCTTTATATAGATGGGAAAATTTCTTCTTGTCTGACACTATCCACATCATGTGGGGAAGCATGCAGAATCTGATTTCTCCAGTGTCATATTGCCCACATAGCAACATAACAAACCCCATGTAGAGACTTTGCAACCAATTTATTCTCAATAGAGGCAACTTTTTCCAGAATTATATCTCGTATAAAAGTATTTGACGTTGAGCTAATCCTCCACTAACTCCATATTTTTTTACAAATGAGCTTAGCTTTCTAGCAAAGTAATAAATAGTGCTCCACAGTTTCCACTTCATTTTCCATATTACATAACACACATCGAGCAGAGGCTATCTCAACACTGCGAATGAGAAGGTTAGCTCGAGAGGGAAGTCGATCCATTGATGCCCGCCATATAGATACATAAACTTTACGTGGAACCCAAGGGTTCCATATAAAATTTTGATTTGTTTCACCAACTCCAATAGATTTAGATTCTACCAAACAAGATAAAGCTTTCACTGAGAATTTTCCTGACGGGTCCAAGACCCCACGGCTGTCAGGGGATAAGACTAATTACCAATTAATCTTATCATATCTACAAGATCAGTAGTTGCACGACCACGTGGATCAGATCGCCAAGCCCAATTACCATGCCACTCCTCATTTTCATGGCACCAACGATCACTACCCTTGCATTCCTTATTTGTTTCTAGCATGTATAATGGAGGAAAATTTTCCATCAGTTTTTTACCTTCTTTACACCAAATGTCAGTCCAAAAGTGTGTTTGAGAACCGCTTGAAACCTTTTTATCATAGATTTTTCAAAAGAAATATCTAATGACTCAATGTCTTTACAGTTGCTCACAATGCTTTACCACCATATTAACAACGAATGATAAAATGGTCAACGTATATGAACAAAATACCACAAATGTACGAATTCAAAACTTCAATACACACAAAAGTCCGAATTCAAAACTTTTGTGTTATAATAGCAAAAATAAAAAATAGCTGCATACAAGTGAAAAAAATATCAAGTTATATACATTTTTAAATAATTATCTTTAAATTAAACACATAAAATGCACTAAATATAGTGCATCGCTATTCATTACACAGAACACTATTTATTCAATTAAAACCTTTCTCATTTCTTTAATCAATTTGATGTTTAACACTGATAACAAAAACTAATTTATATTTATATCTAAAGTATTTTGTAAGTTTCATACTAATTTTATAAAAATGTGTTAGAGTATTTATATACGTTACTTTATTTATTTTTTCAATTTATTGATGTATCTTATCATATATTTAATAATTTTAAAGCACAATTAGCGCAAATAGATTGTGTATGCATTTGAACACATTTTATTTAGTGTGATACGCCTATTGTTGGTATAAGGATAACTATAATGTGTTTTATCTTTTGTTATGATAAGTGTTTGAGTTATTTTAGGATAAGTGTTCGTGTCTATCAGGGATTATCCCACGGTGTCTATTTAAACAATTGCAATCAATGAAATCGTCAAGCTTTGTCAAATAAAATATATTTGTCTTCTTCTGTTCTTATTAAGGAGCTCGCATCACGCTTGAAGGGGTGCTACTATTGATACCACCTAAACGGGTCGTATCAATTGGTGCTTTCATTGAGAGTCCTCGTTAAGAGGGCTACCAAATTAGGGTTCCAATTATTTTTTGTTGGGAATTCAGCTGAGTGTGAATTCCACTGATGGTTGCTGCTGAAGGGAATCTGCTGAAGACCAGATTCTGCTGATGAAGTATTACTGCTGAAGACATAGTTCAGCATGTTTAGTTTCTGCGGACTTAATAAAACCGCGTATTATGTAATGTAGTTAGGATATGCATGAGTTACATTAGGAAAAGTGATGAGTGCGCAAACACTCATCATTTTTGGTCAATTCTGAAACGCAAAACATCTGAAAACACGCAAAATCACATCAAAATGATGAAAATATCCAAGGATCGTGTTTTATGTGTCTCAAATGCAAAATGTTTAAAAACAAATGAAAAATAAGCAAAGTTTGCAGAATTGGCAGTTTTAGTCCCCCAACTTTCTAATTTTGGCAAAACTAGTCCCTGTAATTTGAAAATGTGGAGTTTTATCATTCAAGGTCCTTGAATTGTTTTAAGTTGTCAAAAATGGTCCTTGAATGAATTTTTGGGCAATTGGCAAAACAGGTCCCTGAACTTTGGGATATTTACAAAATTGGTCCTTGGGTATTTTAAAAGTGGAAAATGGAATTTTGGGTCCTTGTACTATTCATAATTGGCAATTTTGGTCCTTGTAATATTTTGGGAAATGTGCAATTCCAGCCCCCTCAAATTCAGATAAATACAAAAATGGTCCTTGTGCTTTTATAACTAAACCAAATGGACCCTTTGTTATTTATTTTACCCAAAATCAAATCCAACCCAAAAACCCCTTAAACCCATCCCTTCCCCAGGCCCAAAGGAAACCAGCCCAACTCCACCCCTTTTATAATAAAAACCTGTACCCCGTTTTTATATACTCCCTCCCCAGGTCAAAAGCTCAGTCAAACATCCCCACCTTTCTTCAACCTCCCACGTGACCAGTACATCCACCTCCATTCCTCCACCTCATTTTCACACAACCTTGTCCCCCCAATCTCAATAAACCTCCAAAACGCATTTATGATCCTTGAATTCCTCCAAGCTACCTATAACTACCCTTATGACTTTTTGGCGCCAAAAAGGTTTTAAACGGTTGAGATTGGTTTGAGTGATCCAAGGGTCAGAATTGAAGTGGGAAAGGCTCAGAAGGTCAAGAGAAACCCTAGAGGTTCCCTATATAAAGAAAAAGAAGATGGAGCAGTAGGAGGGATGTAATTTAGTTTTTATTATTGTCGTTTTTTTTTAATTATCATTTTCATTTGTATTTTAAGGTTTTCTGGTATTGGTTTAAGTATTCTCATTGTATCTTGAAACTCCTTTAAGCATCAATTTAAGTAATTTTATCAAAATTTCAGTTTGTGCAAAATTATGGTCAAAATTCATGTTTAATGAATTATNGACTATGGACTGAAATAGGAAACTTAAGCTCCCAAGAAGCTCATAAAAGCTTCTAGTAACTTTAAAAATTCAGTTAAGTAGCAAAAAGAAAAATAAGAAAAATCAAGAAAAATTCACTCAAAAATAAATAAAAAAAAATTTCAGAAGAAAGAAGAAGAGAAGAGTGGCAGAAGCTGTTGGAGATGGGTTAGAGCTCAATGGTGAGCATTAGGTTGTGGTCTTGGTTCTAATTCTCAGTTGGTCCAAAGCTTTGGATATCAAGTAAGCTTTTGAGCCAATATTTGTTCACAAATTCTGTTGATTGTTATTTGTTGTTTGGTTTTATCACTTGCTGTTAATTTAGGCTTAGTATAACTAAATATTAGATAATTAATTAGGTTTGTGCTCAATTTAGTGTCTTGCTTTGAAAATTTTTTGGAAACTGTCTTTAAAAGAGTGTTTGGGATAGTCTGTTTTGGGTGTGAGTTAGTAGTTGAAATTGAATAAGAATGGTGTAAACAATTTCCTTAGGTCTAAGTTACATCAATCTAACTCAATTCTAAGTAACTTTTTAAGCAAAAGTCAAAAATCTAGTTAGGGGTCTAGAAACTGTCTCACTGTTAGAAATTAGAGGAGCCTTAATCATCAATAAAGTTCATAAGTAGATTAGTCCAGTTGCATAATAGCTTAATACAACTTATTTTGTTACCTAGATTCATTGGAAATCCACAAAAGTCAACTTTAGGTAAGAAATCAAAAAGTCAAAAATCCAACCCTGCAGTTTTTGAATAAAAGTTGGAATTTTGTGTAGGATTCATTACTTGGAATTGGAACTTGTGCTTTGGTGAAATTATTATTTGGTTGGTTGTGTTGCTATGTGATTTTTGCTAATTTTTGTTAAGCCCATATAACTGCTTATTTGGCCTTGGACTTTAGCTCTTTTTCTGTGAACCTCCCCTGCACACCAGTTTTGACAAAAGTTCATGGGGTCCTGGATTCTTCATTACTAGGTGTTAGGTTGTGTTCTTTGCTGTTTTGAGTAGCCTCCTAGGTTGTATTTAAGCTTTTGCTTTTAGATTTTCCCTTAGAGCTTATTTGCCAGCTTATTCAAAANATAACTTTAGATAATTAACAAATAACCCCTTACACTTTATACCCCCTACACTTTATAATATGAACTTGTTTACAATTGCATGAGTATTAGTATTGGTGTTAGAATTCCATTCATTAAGCTTGCGAAATTTTATAAATGTACGAATTAGTTTTAATATACGTTAAATACTTTTAAAATAAATATTAGTTTTAAACTTTCATCTATTAAATTTTTTTTTACTATGTACGTTAAATATAAATAAGAACTCATGTTATCCTATTTAAAAGTTTAATCTATACGTAAACGGATTTGAATATTAAATACAGTTAAATTGTTATTAACGGTAATATAAATATCAAATGGTAAGTACGAGTTACCGTGATATGAAAATAAATCTCCATGTTTTTTGATAACTTTAGATAATTAACAAATAACCCCTTACACTTTATACCCCCTACACTTTATAATATGAACTTGTTTACAATTGCATGAGTATTAGTATTGGTTTGAGACTTCCATCCATTAAACTTGCAAAATTTTATAAATGTACGAATTAGTTTTAATATACGTTAAATACTTTTAAAATAAATATTAGTTTTAAACTTTCATCTATTAAATTTTTTTTTACTATGTACGTTAAATATAAATAAGAACTCATGTTATCCTATTTAAAAGTTTAATCTATACGTAAACGGATTTGAATATTAAATACAGTTAAATTGTTATTAACTGTTTTTGTCCGTTCTTCTTACATTTTTTCTGATTTCATACGTTTTTGTCCGTTCTTCTTATTTTTTTTCCGTTTTCAAACGTTTTTTTTTCCGTTCTTCTCACATTTTTTCCGTTTTCATAGGTTTTTGTTCATTTTTCTTACGTTTTCGTCCGTTTTTCTCACATTTTTTCCGTTTTCATACGTTTTTGTCCGTTCTTCTTACGTTTTTTCAGTTTTCATATGTTTTTGTCCGTCTTTGTTACGTTCTTGTCCGTTCTTCTTACGTTTTTTCCGTTTTCATACGTTTTTCTCAGTTCTTCTCACGTTTTTTTACCGTTTTTATTACGTTTTTGTCCGTTCTTCTCAAGTTTTTTTCGTTTTCATACGTTTTGTCCATTTTTCTTACGTTTTCTATTAGAATTAGGTTAATCCCCTTAATCTTCATTCACGTATTAACCAAATATTTATACAGATACAAAACGTATTCCCCAAGACCATAAATGGGATGGGCTAATAATGACTAATAGAGAACTAATACTAGACAAATCTATTCTGCTAATACTCCCCCGCAGTTAGAGCGGGAGGTCTTCGAACGTTCAAACTGGTGCGGAAATCAAGAAACAATGCAGCAGGAAGACCCTTAGTAAAGATGTCAGCATACTGAAAACGTGACGGAACATGAAGCACGCGAACTTGACTCGAAGCAACATAATCACGGACGAAATGAATGTCTATCTCAATGTGTTTCGTACGTTGATGTTGAACAGGATTCGTCGATAAATATACGGCACTAACATTATCGCAATAGACAAGAGTAGCTGTAGACAAAGGGTGATGAAGCTCACGCAGCAGATTGCGAATCCAAGCTGTCTCAGGCACTACATTAGCAACACCACGATACTCGGCCTCAGCACTGGACCGAGATAATGTCACCTGTCGTTTAGCATACCAAGATAACAAATTGTCACCAAGAAAAACACAGTAACCAGAAGTAGACCGACGAGTGACTGGACAACCTGCCCAATCCGCATCCGTATAAGCAATAAGCTGAGCAGTAGAAGAAACATGCAGCTGAAGGCCGTGATCAATAGTTCCACGAATATAGCGTAAGATACGCTTCAAAGCATGAAAATGTGTATCTCGAGGATCATGCATATACAGATAGATCTGCTGAACGGCATAGGAAATATTCGGGCGCGTAAAGGTAAGATACTGAAGGGCACCAGCTAAGCTCCGATATAAGGTAGGATCATCAAAAGGTGTGCCATCAGGTCCAAGCTTGGACTCTGTATCAACAGGAGTGCGGCACGGATTGCATTTCTGCATATGAGCTCTCTCAAGAATTTCCTCAGCAAATTTGGATTGCGATAGAAACATACCAGATGCAGTGCGGGTTGCAGAAACACCAAGAAAGTAATTAAGAGAGCCAAGATCCGTCATAGCAAACTCACCATGAAGAGCAGTGATAACACGCTGTAAAAATGCAGTAGAAGAAGCTGTCAAGATAATATCATCCACATACAGTAACAAGTAGGCCATGTCAGATCCACGATGAAACACAAAAAGCGACGCATCAATTTTGCTGTGCTGAAAACCAATGCGAGTGATAAAACCTGCGAACCGCTGAAACCAAGCTCTAGGGGCCTGCTTAAGCCCATACAATGACCGCTGCAAATGACAAACATAATCCGGGTGAGCAGGATCTACAAACCCAGGCGGCTGATGCATATAAAACGTCTTTGATAAGTGACCGTGAAGAAAAGCATTCTTCACATCAAGCTGATGAATAGGCCAATTACGAAAAACTGCGAGACTAAGTACAGTGCGAATAGTAGCTGGTTTAACCACGGGACTAAAAGTTTCATCACAATCAAGCCCCTGCTGCTGACTACGACCATTAGCAACAAGTCGCGCCTTATACCTGCTTAAAGAACCATCTGCATGAAACTTATGCCTGAAAAGCCACAAAGAACGAACAATATTCACGTTAGCAGGACGGGGCACAAGCACCCACGTTCCGTTAGTAATTAAAGCATTATAGGTCCTACAAAAGCGTTTAAAAAGGTTACTCCAGGAATTATAGTTGAGTTTATCTAGATCAAGGGGTGAGGGGATACACGTCTTGATGCTAGTGATGGAATAGGCTTTATTAATCGGTTGTTTTGGGGGTATATTGTCTCCTGTCATGCTGCTATGACAAGGAAGAAGCAATCGGCAGTAGCAAAGCAAACAAAAAAGAAAGAAAGTTGGAATGCAATCGGTAACGGCAGAGCTGTGGCAGGCATAAAAAATATTAGGGTTTAGGTGGAGGATCTTGAGGCTGTGATACCATATTAGAATTAGGTTAATCCCCTTAATCTTCATTCACGTATTAACCAAATATTTATACAGATACAAAACGTATTCCCCAAGACCATAAATGGGTTGGGCTAATAATGACTAATAGAGAACTAATACTAGACAAATCTATTCTGCTAATATTTTCGTCCGTTTTTCTAACGTTTTCATGCGTTTTTCTCACGTTTTAACGTTTTCATACGAAAAAAATTTGAAAAAAAATTCTCAAAAAATAATTATCGAAAAAAAAATTCTTAAAATATTGGAAAAATAAAAAATACTTTTTAGGAATTTTTAGAAAAAAATTAAAAAAAAAATCTAAAACATATATATTTTTTTTTAAAATCGAATAATTTTTTTTTTCAAATAAAAATTTTTTAGAAAAGTATTTGAAAATAAAAATATTTTTTTAGAAAAATTATTTTTCAAAAAACATTTTTTAGAAAAATTTTAAAAAAATGGAAAAAATTAACGAATTATTTAAAAAAAATGGGAACGGAAAAAACGTAAGAAGAACGGACAAATACGTAAGAAAGACGGACAAAAACGTATGAAAATGGAAAAAATGTAAGAAAAGCGGACAAAACGGATAAAACGTGAGAGAAACGGATAAAAACGGACAAAAAGCGTATGAAAACGGAAAAAACGTAAGAAGAACGGACAAAAACGTAAGAAAAACGGTCAAAAACGAAAAAAACGTAAGAAGAACGGAAAAAACGTAAGAAAAACGGACAAAAACGGAAAAAAACGTGAAAAAACGGGCAAAAACGTAAGAAAAACGGACGAAAAACGGAAAAAACGTGAGAAAAATGGACAAAAACGTAAGAAAAACGGACAAAACGGACGAAAAGGTATAAAAAAATAATACTAATATTACTAGTTAAATAAATAAATTAAAAAAAAAAAAAAAGCTAGGGACGATTTTTGCAATTCTCTCTTACTCATTTAACGACCGTTAGGACTTATTTTGCAAGTTGGTACTAACGAGAAGGACGACTTATGTAAATAAATCTAACAGAAAACCTTAATCAGCCCGTTAGTACACAACCACGCAAAGATTAGTAAGTTCATACCCCAAGTTAGCAAAATTAAAAGTTCCATACACAACTTAGTAAAACGTGTCAAGTTGGATACATTTAGAAATCATTATCCCTTTTCTTTCTCCAAAATATTTTCCTTCAACTTTCCCTCAACCATTGCAGCACCTTCTCTCTCTTCTACAAATTTTATTTTATTTTTTATTATTTAAAAATACCCCCAAAACACAAATACACATACAATATAATAAAATACTACTTTCTCTTTCTTTAGGTCACACTCTCTCTCCTACAAAATCACTTTATCTCTCTTAAAAACTTGCGAGACTAGATTGCCGAACAGGAAAATTTTGTGTGTTTGCCGCTTTGGATGGTGCGGTTCTTTTTGCTTTTCCCGAAAGGGAATATCTTTTGCCGAGTCCCACACCCTTCACGCTAAAAGAGCTATCTTTGATGAGATAATATCATAACAGCCTAATATATGTTAGCTTAACAGCACAATAACTCATATCTTACAGGTTTGTTCTAGCATGGACCCACTCCGTTCTCCTTTATTTTCCGAAACTCAAATAGAAAACTCTCCCCATATGTTCGAGGAGCAACGACTCTCGCTTGTGCTTTGTTTAAATACAAACTATATATTACCTCTAAGAGATTGTAACCAAGTAAGGTGAGCAAAACCGGCCGAATCCCGACAATCTCGAAAAACCGACCGAAACAAAATGTCTCAAATCCCGAACCGACAATATTCGGGTCAGTATTCGGTTTTGAATTTTCAGGCATTCGGTTTTCGGGACGGGTCGGGTCAGGACAAAAACCAAAAAAACAAACCAATATCGGGACAAAACCGACCGAACCCGACTAAACCGAGCAATTCGATTCGGTATTCGGTTTGGATTTTGGGATGAGTCGGGATGGGTTGGGTCGGGATTCGGCCCGATGCTCAGCCCTAAACCAAGTAATAAAGATAGTTCCTGGAACCTTGCATTTACATTACTGACAAGGAACTTTTGTAATAATTTGACCAAAGATGAAAATAAAATATTGACCAAGGACATTCAAACCTTTCTCATAGTCATTAAAAGGTGTCGACATGTCATCACAACACTCACAATAACATTGAACATTTTTTAACAGCATCGTAACACTGAAAACTGATACTCACTAGGACACACACAAAGTTATTTTTTTAAGAAAAAAATAAAACATATAAGCACCACATTCACAGGCCGGTGTTGATAAGATTATTGTGGCCTATAACTTGACAACACCGGACCGGTGTGGTACCAACGTTGTTATAGCATTATATCGTCGGAAGTTTTATCCCATTTCAAGTGCTCTTATTCTTCGTTTATTATACAATTCATATGGAATTGAAAAGAAAGAAAATAGTGCGACTAGAGATTTACATTTAAATAAAATTTCTGAACTTGTTTTGTGTGACATGGTTTGGTCGATCTATGTCGCTTTCAAAATGAATATAGTAAAAAGGGAAGATATTGGAAACACGAGGAGAGGAGAAGAATTGTAGGACTATAGATTTTCTGATTTGAAAACAAACGGTATGAATATCATTTTACTTATTTTTCAATTAGCCTCTCAAGTCAAACGCATACTTTGTTTCAAAAACACATGCTATTGACAAACTTCATTTGAAGTACATTGGTATATCAAAGAATTTGTGACCTATGGAAATATGACAATGCAATAGCCACCTTATTTTAATAATCTAACGATAGTTTTACATAAAAATTAAAACTCATTGTGAGTTTGATTCTCATTCGTGGCATTAATGTTTGTGTTTGTGATATTGGAAGTTATAATTGACATTAATTATAAATATCCAATTTCTGATAATTATGCAAGTAATTTGATGCATGTGTATAAACTATTAGTATAGCTTATTAGCTTATAATGATTATGTAGATGTCAAAAACTCAAACCAGTGTAGAATTTGATTAAGCTAAGTATGCTACAAATGAAACGGTAGTGGCTTGATTGATCTCGCCCAACATGGATGGATCTTAAGTATAACAAATCAGGACGACATATAATCTTGAAAAACAAATATGGTCAAAGATATACACAACACTAGCAAACGATCACGTGGTCACTTTTCAAGTTAAGAATGGAAATTAATATAGAAGTTGGATCTATGTTTTGTGGATGTAATATGGATTGAGATTCTATGATATTAAATTAATAGAATCTATAATAGCACAGAACAATAACAAAGGAAAATAGTTCCTCATTCACGCAATCTAAACTATATGATACTTACTCACAGACTTGATACATGTCTACACTTACATACCAGTTGTATATAGTGACGAATTGAGTTGGACTAAGTTAACTTAATCCTCACCCTAGGCTTTAGGATCAAGTTGTACACAACCAAACAAAAATGCCTTAGCGAAAAAAAATAGCAATTTTCAAACATGTAGTTTCAAGTCTACATGCCGTTTTTCCTGTATTTTGTGCTGCCAATTGGAAAATAAGCTGTGATTATGCTAAAAATGAACATTTAGCACACGCACAACTTCATTTAAAACTCTATTTCATCATTCATCAATATTGATCTTTTAAATTTTAAAATTCAATATTGTACTTAAAAGAATACCGACATTTGGTGATTAATTTCGAGTGAGACAACTTTGAATCAAGACCCCATATATTATGTATTAATGTATTATGTAAGGACGTTGTTTTATTGTATGCTTGCTATATTCAAACTACGTAGACTGTATAAAATATAACACTTTTTCAGAATTTGTTAAAAATGTAGAATACAATAATACATTAAATGTTTGTGTTAGTTGAAGGGCCAACCATCGTTATAGTTCTTAATCCGTTAACAGGACAAATAATGGACCATTGAAATATTGAAAATTCGTTTTTGTCAAAATTGATGTTTATACTACGTTTAAGAAACAAAAATATGCATTATTGGTGATACATGGAGTCGGTTGAGAGATGTTAAATGCAAAGGGTGAACAAATATTATTGAAGGTACAAACATTAATGCGTGTCTGAATATCTTAATCATAGCCCATAGGGTTATATTTAACAATCTCTTTTTGTTTACACATTATACACTGGTAATCATGACTTAATTATCTTTCAACACAATACAGATTTTGCGACTAAAATAACATTCAGTTTAGTTTTAACAACTTGGGCTGAGAAATAGACATGCTTATTTCAATGACGATGTTCTGTTATTGAATTGTTTTTGGATATCGGCAGAGTGGTATGTTTTCCTTTCGCAGTGGCGACCAAAAAAGCATGACAGAAAAGTCAAATAATGGTGTAAACCTTCTGAGTTAAAACGACTAGAAAAATGAGAACGAGCACCATCCTCTTTTGGAGATTGGGTGACCAACTAACACCTAATTAGAAAGCTTACTTTCGATTTTCGTTTTTTATCTTCCAAACCATGTTCACTCTAGACTATCTCATAAATCGAATGGACATTGCCGTAGTAGTAGATAAAAAAATGTCCTAATTGTCAAACAGTACATCAAATGTGTAATCGACAAATCGAGTGATCGACAGTCTTAAAGGTTCGATTTTGTGAGTTTTCTTGTATAGTATTATTTCTATTATTTATTCATATGTTTTAACAACATTTAATTTTCACAACATGGACAAGTTGATCATCTTTGACATCACCATCTCTTTCAAACTAGTAAATAGTATTGTCACCATTGATATCACCATCAAGATTTTATTGACAATAATATTTTAATTCATCTTAAAAGCAATGAATTGACTAAAAATACTTGTCCGGGTTTAGCCGCAGCCACTAGTATATTAGACACCGAAAGAACACGGTATTCAACTTAGCATCCCTAAACGTCGCCTAGAATTCGGTGTGACTACAAATATACGTATCTCAAACGAATACGGTATTCAACTTAGTATTCAAATGAAATTGTTTATGCTAGATCCAATGCTTATGAGCACGGGTCAATGTTGTGCAGGTAAATTATGTCATGGACCTCATCATCAGTAATATACGGGTCCTTCAAAGTTCAAAATGCAACTGTTTAACTTGCATAATTATATAGAAGCAACATGTATACAATCGCCAAGCAAAACACAAACCAGAATGAGTTTTTAACTTTTGAAGATTATGAGTACAATAGTAAGGGCTTTGAAGCCCATTTTTAGCCCAATAATTGAGAAAGGCCCAATATATAACCGACATCTTTTTCTTTAAGCAAACATTATTTGTCTTCAATTTTGCATGATCGCCAAGCGAAAGCAGAACATATTACATCGGAAATTACATATGCCATGATATATTATTTTATAAGTGTTGTTTGTTTAAACAAATCAATTTTAGGCTTGTTTGTTTAGTTTATTATTAAGTCTTACAAAATTAAAGTGATTGTCTGGATATTTGTTATTGGTTTGTAGATTATAAATGGTTGTTTGTTTTTTGTGTTGAATAAAGTGTCTGAATTAGAGAAAATTACTATTATACTTTAAAAACAAGTAACATGATATTAGAGGTTAAAAAGAAAGACGATAAATCTTTTATATAATAAAAGAATTACATCATTTCGAAGTTTTTTTGACAAAACAATCTTAGTGGAAAAAAAATTGGACCAACAAGAATGCTTTATTTTGACACATAGGCGAAATCGAGCAATATGATTGGCCAATAAAAAGTCAAAATTGAATTGATTTTGGTCAAACTTTAATAAATTTGGTAGAGAATTTGATTAAGAAAAAAAACACATAAAAATATAGGTGTTAAATTTATAAAAATAAAAACTTAAAAAAAGAGGAGGTAATTAATAAAACATTAGTGGTTGAATTTTAAATATATTATATGGAGTTAAGTGTAAAATTATAAATCTCCATGTTTTTTGATAACTTTAGATAATTAACAAATAACCCCTTACACTTTATACCCCCTACACTTTATAATATGAACTTGTTTACAATTGCATGAGTATTAGTATTGGTTTGAGACTTCCATCCATTAAACTTGCAAAATTTTATAAATGTACGAATTAGTTTTAATATACGTTAAATACTTTTAAAATAAATATTAGTTTTAAACTTTCATCTATTAAATTTTTTTTTACTATGTACGTTAAATATAAATAAGAACTCATGTTATCCTATTTAAAAGTTTAATCTATACGTAAACGGATTTGAATATTAAATACAGTTAAATTGTTATTAACGGTAATATAAATATCAAATGGTAAGTACGAGTTACCGTGATATGAAAATAAATATACGCGATTGTACTTATAATGACTCATGTAATTATTATTTAAAATTTATATACAGATATCCAGAAAAACATTTTTAAAAAACTTTACGGAGTATATTTTAACTCCATCAACGCTCATTATGTGCTACCAAAATCGCACATTTTGTACAACATGATATTAATAGTTAAAGTTAAACAACAACATCAACCTCAACATTAACATCTATGTCAGCTAAACAAAGTTGGCGGACAAAATAGGTGTAAGAGAACTTCATAGCCGTGAAAGTAACGTACGAGTCTCCAGAGCAAAGATGATAACAAAAGTTTAATCTTTCATCCAATAAAATTTTTACAAAATATTAATTGATATTAATACATAATGAAAAACTCATGCATACTTATTATTTGTACTTATATCATAATTTTCACGGGTAAATTTTCATGTGTAAACCCATGTGATCAAAGAACCTTTGGTCTAATAACATTATAAGGAGACACGATCAAGAATCAAATACAAGGTCGATGCCACGGTTATATTTACACTTCTGCTAACTATTTTTCTTACTTTCGCACATGTTGATACTCTAACTTTTTAAAATATACATAAGATTTTCTGTTTTTAAACGATAATACTATATAATTAAATTTTTCTGGAAAACCCGTGCGTGCACGGGTATTATAACTAGTATGATAAATATGTAAAAGTAGGAGAAAACTGATGAACTTAATTGGGAGATCCTCACTCCCATGACTTTTTCTAAAAGATCGTCGATTGATATTAAGAACCAAACAAACACTCAATTATGACTTAATTAACTTACTTATTTATGAATTAAGACTCTTTAAGTCATTATCAAATACTACCTTAGAATTATATTATTAAAAGATGTGACATACGAACTTAAATAAATAATTGAACATAAACAAACGTATAATTACATGTTCATGAACATAAATGAACGAATGAGACTTTTGTTCATGTTCGCTAATTTAACTAAACGAAAGTAAAATATTATTCATGTTCGTTTGTTTAATAAATAAACGAAATAAATAAACGAACGTAAACTAATTTTTTAGCCAAGGTTATTCTCAAACGACGTCGTATTGGCTACCATTCCACATTTCACCCCCTTTAAACAAAGAAAAGAACCCACCTCCAAAAACCCTTCTCTGCTCGCCGTCACACCTCCTTTTAACCAACTCTTAAACGGCGGAGCAACGATGGCAGCTCCAGAAGCACCACTAAATTATGTCGGCGTTGCCAGGAAATCCGCCGCCTTTCGTCTCATGAAACAAATGGTTTACTTTTATATTCACTTGATCTATTTAAAGCAGTCATTTTTTTAATATCTTTTTATTATATATAAAAGTTTTGGGTTTTTGTTTTGTTCAGGGATGGGAAGAAGGTGAAGGGCTTGGGAAAGAGAAACAAGGGATTAAAGGACATGTCAGGGTTCAGAATAAACAAGATACTGTTGGTATGTTTTTGTTATTTGGATTGTTATATGTGAAATTGATTTCCTAGTTAAGAATTGTTCCTAAGATCAAAGGAGATTTAAGGGTGTGTTTGTCTAAAGCATATTTTTATTCTTTTCTTTGTGTAACCATGGTTTGAACCCACTGACACACATACTCAAACTAGGTGAAGGCATGAAGCCGTCTCTTTTTAGGAGGTTGGTGTGCCCACTTCAGTGTTGTTTACCATAAATTGAACTTGAGACCCTCACATTTGAACCCTCCTACACACATACTCAAACTAGGTGAAACCGTCCCTTTTAGAAGGTTCGCGTGCCCACTTCAATGTTGGTTAGCATAGATTGAACTTGAGACCCTCACATTTGAGTGATATAGTCGCAAGCCTTTTGCCACTAGGCTATGGATATCCCTTATGAGCGTATCTATGTACACATAAGTGGATAAAAATGAGCTTATGAGCTTATCAAATTTTCAATAAGTTAATAAGCCTATCAAATAATCTTAGACAAATACCCCCTATTTAGCTGATTTAGTGAAAGGAAGCTAAGCTAATTAAAGGATGTTTGGCATTGTGTTTTAAACCGATGATTTGACACCTCTTGATGATCAGAATCCGTTTCACTATATGCAGATATTAGATGTTGGATATTGGTTATCTATGACTTGAGAAAGCACTATTCAATGATGATTTTTAATATGCAGTCTTAAATGCCTAAGGCATTAACTACATCAAGTATTGAACACTTAAATTTGTGAAATCAACTTCAGTTGGATGAAAATGATGTAATTGTATAATTGAAGTATTTAGTTGATAAAAGGTTTGCAAGTGATTGAAGTTTTGGACGATATTAGAAGGAAATCTATTGCAAACTATCGTTTTATCAAAAAGGCTGAAAAGAACAATGTATTATATATGAGAGAACAATTTTGTACAAAGTTATAGATATTTAAATGCAATGAGAAGTCGAGAACTTTTGTGTTTGACACTTCTGCCTATTATAGGCCTTTGTTACAAAAAAAAGGTAGTGAAATGTGCAATAAAAGCAGTTTTAATGGTTTAGAAAATGGCTCACTTTTTCTTGACCCCCTTGCGAAACTGTTGCTACCGACTTAATAAGCCATGAAAAATCTGGGTTGTAACTCATGAGATGACGTTGATTCTAGGTTTAAAAAAGCGTGATGCTCCGTTGCGATGAGGGTCAAAAATCCAAGGCGCTGAGGCGAAAGCGCATGCATCACGTACCCGAGAAGGAGACTATTTAATAAAAACATTATTTGTAAATTATATAGTACACAAAACACATTAATACCACATTTAATACCAGAAGATACCATGCATTGTAATAGTTTGCGATTTCATATTCGCTAAAATACATAAATGGTAGATAATGGCGATATACATTAGTAAAGCTCATTAGAAGAAGCTCAATATTAAAGGTTAAGCCCATTAGAAGATGCCCAATATACATTAGTAGGTCAAATTTTATGTTATAAGGTCCAAAGTACATGATGCGCCAAAAAGCGATGATGCGAGCCTCAACTGATGCGCGCCTGATGCGCACGCCTCACCACACATTCCGTGATTGCAACACGTTAGGGTATCTGATGCAATAGCGTACTGCATCGCATCACATCACGTCTCAGGCACGCCTAATGCATGCTTTTTTAAACACAGGGTTGATTATTAACTTAAGTGCATAATATTAGCCGTTAGGCATGTCATTGAGTACATTCTTAAGTATCAATATTTTCCTTTGTAACTTGATTGCAGGTATCGGTTTGGACAAACCAAATGCGTGGGCATTTGATACAACACAGTTTGATAGTATTCTCAAAAAACTGAAAGTGGTAAGCCATTCACTTAATGCTTATTTTTCATGAACGCATTCATTCTTTCATGGATATTAGCTAAGTTTAATAATCAATATCAGCAAGCAACAGTCGTGGAAAAGGATGATGACTCAGATGATGATGAATCAGAGCCAGACTCACCGATAGAAGAGAAGAAAGAAACTGTCAAGGCTACACGACCACAAGGAAGGTCTGTATAATTATATGAGCTACATATAATCTTTGATTTACATAACATGTAAGTTATTATCTAAATCAGAAATTATATTCATGTGCTACTAGATACCAGAGAAGAGAGAAAGGGAAACATGTCCGTGGTTACTCTGCTAAGGATCTTGAAGGAATACTTGTATGTTTTTTATTATGCTTATCAGTCTTCATTACATGTATTTTTTTATTTTTAAAATTTCTGTTATAGCTTTATTTGGATGTGGCANTTTTTTTTTTTTTTTTTTTTTTTTTTTTTTTTTTTTTTTTTTTTTTTTTAAATTTCTGTTATAGCTTTATTTTGAAGTGGCCCTGTTGACATTGTATTTTCATATGGTGAATTTGGTAGAAATAATATTTTACTTGACTTGTATAACTTCACATTTTTTTTTGGCTTAATATTGCGTCACAAATTCTTATTTTGTGTAGGTAAAAAAGGTTGAGGATACTCCAGAACCTGAGCCTGAGCCTTTCTGTTATCAGAATGAAGATTTGGAGTTGATAGAAGCATCTGAAACCCTTGTTAATGAGAAAGGTAATTTATAAAGGATGTGCATGGTACAACCAAATTTTGAGCTTAAACACCGTGTGAAAAATTCCATTTTGATATAATGGAATTCTGCACACTATTTTTTTTTTAAAAAAAAAATGCAACATTTAATTGGGCACGTTTTTATTGATAGTGCTTTGTTAATAGCCAAATATACAAAATACCTCACTATGGAGGAATCTCTTGGACTAAAAATAGTACTATCAGTATTTTCTGACTTATGGGTCAGAGATAGTTTTGGTAGGATAATTTACCAAGAAATAGTGTTTCATTCGTTAAAACGTCAAAAACTGTAAATGGTTGCATCCATTTTGGTACGAATCATCTATTTTGGTACGAAAGACGGATCAAGAGAATCTTTACAATCTTGTACAACTATGTAACTCGTTAAATGGTTGCATGCATCTTGGTATAAAGAACAGAAATAGAGGTTATCCTATTATCAATCCAAAATATCCAAGACATTACTCCTACATTAGCTTTGACGAAACTACCTTGATGTAGCATGATGAGTTTCTTGCTATGGCCTTTAGTTAGCTGTAGTTAGACCTGTTGTTTTAGCATATCTTTGCGGAACTAAAGCTATACCTTTAACACTGTGTAACAGCTAAAGATGGCCAAGGTATTTCCCCAGATTGGTGGGGTAATAAATTTGGATTTATATCTGGAGGTTTTCTTGGTGCTCAATCCAGGAAAAGGAAGTCTAGCACAACTGAAGATGTTCAAGATTATACTAAGAGAACTGCATTTCATGAAGACGATCAAGAGAATCTTTACAATCTTGTACAAGTATGTAACTCGTTAAATAATTTTGTTCTTTCAGTCCAATTACTCATTTTGCTATCTGTGTTCGGCCTATGCATATTATTTTATAGTTGATAAACAAAGACCAAGCTGGCTTAACCTTTACTTAAAAATGACCCATCTTAAACCGTTGTTCGACCCGTGTGATCTATCTTGCAGCCTCTAATTTACTGTAATAAGTAGCAGGTTGTTGGTAGAAAGGAAATTGCGTTGATGAATTTTATGTGTGCAGGATAAGGCAACTTCTGGGAAACAGGGTCTTGGGATCAAGGACCAACCAAGGAAAGTTGCAGGTGTCCGGTTTCAAGGGAAAAAAACATCATTCAGTGATGACGAGGGGGAGGAATCTGAGGCTGAAGATTGTCATCCATCAGCAAAACAGAAATTTGATGACATATCAGAATCACCAAAGAAAGTTGAATCACAACCGAAGCTTAAAAAGCTGTGCAAAAAGCTTCTTTCTAAAGTATGCTACTTCACTGAAGATAATTACTTTAGAAGTTGTAAATATTCTTATTCGTGCTGATGATCATTTTATTGTGGCAGGTACCTGATAGATCAATGAAACTTAAACAACTCAGAGTTCTTGTTCAGGAACAACATTCTTCTATTTTTTCGGACTTCTCTTCAAAAAAGGATGCTCTAGCATTCTTGAAAAAGAAGGTAATGCTTTAATGTATAGCTATTTTACAATTCTAGTTTACATATCTTATTGGGGGAAAAATTTGTTAATGAGTAATGGACTTCATATCTAAGCTTCGGTATGTGGCTGCGCAAAGTAGCCGTGATTGCGTCCATCACTGCTTCACTGGTCATTGATCGTTCATTAGCTTTTTTTTTTTCCTTTCCATAATGCTTGTGCTTAATTACTTTTGAACGGTAGATTTGGCGGGCCCTTACTTTTTTTAATGTGTTTTTGGAAGTTATACGAGAACCTTGTTTAATATGGATAGGAATAGTACTTTTTTTATGGTATATGTGAGCTCCATGTTGATATTCTTCTCATTACTGCAGCTTGAGGGTAGTGAAACATTTACTGTGGAAGGAAAGAAAGTTCGTCTCTCATCAAAATGAGGATAATATTTTTGCTCCATTTGAGTGTAGAGTCTACTTTTGTCAACATGTATTTCTACCAAGTATGTAGTTGAAACTATGATAAACATGTCAGTTTATTACATCTCGTGGGTATTTTAGTAATATATTGTTTTGGAACAAGTTTTGTAAGTTATATATCTAGTCCGAATTGGGCAATTGGAGGTTTTGAACATATTTCTGTAGTATTGTATTTCCAGGCCATGTTTAGTGCCATATTGTGTGAAAATTTCATTCTATCTTATAATTTAATCAACAGGGGCTACTTAATTGTCTATCCAGGACTACAATCTCACATCTAAACAATATGAAACCAGAGCCCATTAAAGTAGAAATAGACTTATGAGTCCTGGTGTTTGTTTATCAATTTTTTTTTATCAATTAATCGACAATTTTAACTTCCTGCCCCAGGGTCTGCTTCTGGGAGCAATTTGGCTTCCATTTTTGTGGTATTTCAGCGAGCTGTTACCTTTTTCATTGTCTTTCCGAGAGCCTTTTCACTTAAATCTCTCTTTTTGATTGACCAACTTTTCAATGACATTGACTTGTTATGAGTTAAAATAACTCTCCCAGTGTTTAGCAGAACCATTGATTTGGCTAGTTGAAAATAGTAGGTTTTAGGCTTCTATCCTAAGGGTATGTACATTAGCTGATATTCGGACATAAATAACCAAGAAACCACCAGAAACCAGGGCATTAAAATTCGTCGTGGTGCATTCTATGCAAGCTTACTATATAAACATATAATCACACTAAATTTTCTTTTTACCTCAATCAGAGTTACTTGTCAAAAGACACCCTAGCCTAAACTGAACCAGGCTCGACACTCGAGCTTGAGACATTGACTTTAATACATGGCATGTATCATAACTAAATGTAATGGACCTGTACAACTTTATTTGCTAAATATTTTCCTAAGAAATCATATCCATGGAAGTATAGAGCTTCAATTTCTGCTTTTCGGCCTCTCTGAACCATTACTGCCAACTCTTCTTTATAGTTATCCTATCAATATGATTTTGTACTCAGACTCGGTCTTTATCAGCCCTTTTCCTAAAAATTCAGTACTAATAGAATAAGTTTAAGAAAGCGCACCTGCAATATTTCTGAAGAAGTTAAGCTTTTGGCAATTTGCAAATCTTTCGGCTTTAGTGGAATCAAAGATTCTTCTGGTATAATATCCAAATCATCTTTCCTTATTCCCAACCATTTGACATTGCAAGCTGATTAAAGAAAGATTTCATGGGTTTCAGGTAAAGCCATAATCGACTAAGGTTCTTTTATTGCGTACAATAAGTAATTAGTACTCTGATGCACAATTTACAGAGACTTAATATCCAACAAAAAATAAGGACTAGAATGTATTTACCATATCTGTATGCTTCTAGGCCCATTCCAATGCTTCCATACTTATAGGTGCATAGGATAGCCAATCCAGCCGGGTTCCTAAATATTAAAAAATTGCAGGTGGGCTCTAACAACTGATAAGATTCTAGCATCTAAAGATCAAAAGAAAAAGGAAAACAGAATTGATTGTACTTACCAGTCAACCAACCCGAGAATTTTGATTTCAGGAAAAGCCCGAGTCATACGGTGGAGAAGAAACCTGCAGTTTTAACAATCTACAGCTTGAATTACAATAAACAACAATATCAGTGGTTTAACTACTGCAAGTAAGTCCTACCTTGTAGCAAGATCGGGGTAACCTTTTGCAGTGATAAGAATGCATGGAATTTGATTGAACACTTGGTCCTCAGCCAACCGCTGAAATATTGCATGCTAAACAAACGGAGATTCATTAATACTCCTACGTTTACAAAATGCTTTCAGAGAATATTTATGCAAGCATAGTACCTTCTCAATCACAAAGATATAACGAGCGTCTGTCTTCATGATCAGTTTTTCTAACAAGTCCAGGTCACCAGAAATAGGGTAGCCAGAAGATCCGCATGTAGTGCAGTCAATAATCTCTTCGCCAGGCTCCTTGTCACATAGTTTTGAGGCAAGTAACAAACATAAGCAAAAACAGTATTGGAATGCCTATGATAGCTACAAAGGTGTACCATTATATATTTATATGTACCATGTATTAATAAAATCATGTTGAATAATAGGGCTTACAGTAGATAATAATACTAGTGAAGAATAAGCAGTAATACCTGCAACAATAAACGGCCAGCTACAGCTCCTCTACTAGATGCCATGATTCCAAGACTAAAACGGCTGCATCTAAGCAAAGCTACCACATCTATGTGGCACATTACAAAATGATCTCATCAGAAAAGCAGAAATACAATATCTCAAGCAGAGACGACACGACAGCATCATATATCCAGATCAAGGTGACACAGAAACAAGGACTTGACCTTGGATTGTTTGATTGACCTGTAGTTGAGAAGAGAAGTAATCCGGCGACGCACACAGTAACTTGTAAAACAATTCTCGTTGAGTTACTCTCTTTTCCTGAACCAATATCTCGTAACACATCTCCATCACCTTCCATGCTAATGTAGATACACATAGATCAAGTAAGACACACCTTTTGGACCGTCCATACTAGTTTAAATGCTCATGAAGGTTACAGTCATACCTCTTATGAAAGACTTGGCACTACTCTCTCTAGTCATAGATTTTGTGCAGCACGAACGCGACAAAAATATCCAGGAAACATCAGTTAACAGTCCCTGATTAACTCTGCTATTACTTGTCTTACGGTTAATCTGTTCCATTTACACCACCAAACATCACACACGTCATTTTACACACATTAAAACTGTTACAGCTCCTACTCGGACAAACATTAAACGTATAACGACTAGCAATTCTAACCAATACAGAAATTTAAATCACGAACCTAACTAGATCATATACTAAATCAAATTCACCCTTAACGGAAATTTTAGCACTTGTGATCATAATTTCAAATGAATTCCGTCCAAAACTTAATTAGTCATCTAATATCACTTATAACAGTAACTTTACTAGATATTCTCAAAATGTAATCCGTCAAAAATTCGTTTCAGAAATTTACTTGCGATTTTATCCTAAATTCACACAAAAAAATAAAAAAAATAAAAAATAAATCGACAATACCTAATCCGATCAAAACTTGGTTTAGTCGATTAAGCTACGGGTAATTCAGTCGCATTCTAGCTCGATCAGTTACATCATAAACATAATCTAGATATTATATCACTGATTCAACAATTACTTAAACAAATATATGTAAACTAAGCGAAAGCGAACCATAGGTAAATTGGAGATAGCAGGAGTAGGTGAATTCAAATCCTTGAGGAAATTAAGTACCGCGACTTCGATTCGAGCTCGAACCTGTTGCGAATTTAAATGTTAATGATTTTAGATGATATTTACAAGAGTGAATTTGTTGGATGATGAAGTAAGTAGTACCTGAAGTGGTGGAAGGATATCGGCGTAAGAGAGGTGTTGCTCCGTGAAGAAGATTGTGGATCTCCGTACCTCTTCCATTTTCCCGCCAAATTGTTTTCTTTTCAGATTGGAATATAAGCGGTTATTATTGTGTTTTGAAGTTTAATTGTTTAAATAAGTGTTCACGCTAGATTTTTACATAATTGGGTTTACTATCTACTAGATGCACGAGATTATTTTAAATTTTTTTAGTTATGTATTGTACTCGATTGAATTACAAACAAATTGAGGTGTTTTAAATGGTTTTATTTAGTGGATTAAAATAGAAAATTTTATGTATATATATGTTTTTATTTACTTGTTGTTTTTAGATAATAATTTTGGATTGTAAATTATCTTTAATATTCAAGCAAAATGCCATGTTGTAATGTTTCTCAATCAGTCGGAAACTATAACATTCGTTTTAAAATTATTGTCCAATTTTGACTTTTGAAAAATTTCTCTTCAACTTTGACCTTCTCTTGTGTTATATAATAGTTGATGCAATATATATATATGTTAACTGATTGAGTTTTAAATATATTTTCATTAGTATAATTTTTATCAAGTATTATATAACATAAATAAAAATACTTAAAGTTAAAAATATATATATATAAAAAAAACCCTTAAAAAATCAAAACTGAACAATTATTCTGAGACGGTGGTAGTGCTAATTACTGATATTTATGAGGATAACAATAGGTGAATAACTTTGAGTACATGATCGTGGTATCAAAATAATAACAATAATAATAATAATAATAATAATAATAATAAAGAAAACAAAAAAAAAAATTAGTACATGATCGTGGTTAAAAAAAAAAAAAAAAAAAAACTGGGAATTTTTGGCAATTTATATAGAGAAAAAATTTGTTAATTATGATTAAAACATCGTTATTACATGGTATTAATATTTGAAAAATACAATTTAAAATTTCTTATGCGTTAAAAATAGGCTTTGTTCACCTTTCAAACCCTTTTTACTCATTTTTCAAATAAAACACCGCCTAAATCGACTCATTAATAAGCATATGGGTCAAAATTGACACCTCTGAATTTTAATTAAGGCTCTAAAGTCGAGACTAACACAAAGCTCAAACACAATTTGGCTAAGGACGGTGTGGCTAAGAAGTTCACGTAACGGCCGACTCTCAGCCAAGGGATGTTCAACAAGAAGCTCAAACACAATTTGTTTCAAAACCTATAAATTGAGATGTTTCAAACACGAATAACTGAAATATTTACAAAAATTCATAATCGCTTTAATATGCTAGAGATTGTATTAAGTGGCATGAACCTCGTCTCGGTAAAAAACACAACTATATGAAAGAAAAAAGAGGTTTACATGCTCTAACTATCAGCAAACGATACAGGGATCTCGTTGCAAATTATATTTAACAAAGTCAAAGAAACCATAAAACCAATCATAGATACCACCACATAACTTCTATCCAACAACAAGCTCCCATTTCCAACCAATCTAGATTCTAGATATGCTAGTTGTTGCGAGAAGAAAAGACTAAGAGCTCACACACTTGTGTTCTTCACCCGCTTCATGTAGTAAGGGATTCATCACTTAGGCTAGCCACAGTCCTCGGTCACCATGTGTCGGTCATGGTCGGTCAAGGTCGGTCGAGCTGACTGTGGTTGCTTGGTCATGATCGGTCGAGCAAGGACCCAATGCCATACTCGGTCGAAATTGTGACTGATATTTTTCACACTTTTTTTTTCCTTCATCATTTATATAAAATAAAATACAAACAACACAAAATATTACCCACACTCTACTTCAAATTCAAATTAAAGGTTACAGTACGAGCGGGAGGATTCAAAATTCAAATTCAAAAATTTCCCTATATATACCCACACTATTTTGTTTCTCATACACACAAGTCATACACACAACTCACACACAGATTCTCAACAATGTCTCGCAACGACTTCTCACAATAATTCCCCAGTCATCACGACTTCTCACAACAATTCCCAAGTGAACACGACTTCTCACAACAATTCCCCAGCTCTAACCCAACGGAAAATGAACCGGTTAACATTCCACCGGAAGATATCTTTCCGGTATTTCGAACGGAAAATGAACCGGTTAACACTCCACCGGTTGTGGAACACCAACCTAATCCGTTTTATCTTACTGAGGATCAACTCCGACTACTTGAGCAAGATGAGGAAGTCAGGAGAGAAACAGAAGAAAGAGAACTACGAGAGGAAGTTGCTCGTATGGAGCAAGAAGCAAGGGAAGCCAAATACCGCCAGGACAACTTGTTTGACATCTTGGAAAGAGAGTATGAAAAGGACAGGATTGCTGAGGCTTTTGAAGAATATTGGGACGAGGGTGAAAACTCAGACTTTTCGTTGTAATCTGTAATTCGTGTTTTCAATTTAATGTTTAATTTATGTAATATTTTTATTATTAATGAAGTTTAAATTTGTAGTTTTAAATATTTGAATTACAAAAAAAAAAAAAAAAAAAATTAACTTGGTCACCGACTGTGGCAACTTGGTGGTCGTCAGGTCGTCGGAGAGAGAAAGTTGATGTGACAAGCTCGTGCTCGGTCACGACTGTGCCCAGCCTTAAAATCTAAGTTATTAATGGCAAAATGTATTAGGCTATGCACAGTTGATGGATCAAGTGATCGGTCATAGCTCGGTCATGGTCAGTCACATCGACTGTGGGTGTTTGGTCATGGGTCGGTCAAGCAACAAGATTCTCTCAAATCGGTCGAAATTTCGACCGATATTTTACACACCACATTTTCTTTTTTTTTTTTTTTTTAATAACTTGGTCACCGACTATGGCAACTTGATCGTCCTCAGGTTGTTAGAGAGAGAGAAAGCTTATGTGACAAGGTCGTGTCTGGTCACGACTGTGCCCCAGCGTAAGGAGTTAAATTAGAGTTGGCAAAAAGGTGGCTCAGTGAACAATACAATTTCAAAATCGATAATCTTATTTTACATTTAATGAGACGTGCGCAAATCGGGCAGTTGACAAACAACCCCACAAAAAATATATCATTACAATGGTAATCCAAAATCTAAAAAAAGATTTAGCTAGGAAGATTTATGGAATTTGGATACTTTTCGGCACATTTGACCGACTAGCTCGACCTATTTCCTTATGACATATATTTTTTTTAGCCTAATCCATTATGACATATATTTGTTTAGCCTAATTTTGTAACGTACTCGTTTGTGTGGGTCAATAATAGATGTAGATCCAAAAACTTGAGTTGGGTTGGTTGACTTCAAAACCCATCTCTTTTTATTTCTCGTATGTAATTTGTGACTTTCTGTTTGTGTTTTAGTTCTAGCTTCTTGCTAGTTTCAATAAATCTTCGCCGTTCAAAAAAAAAAAAACAATAAAAATAAAAAAAATCCATTTGACCCCTCAAGGATATCACATGACCTTAATTAACCCATTTGTATGTAAAAGGACCAAAATTACCACATCTATACGACTATACCAACACAGATATATGAAGTGTTTGAGTAAGGACTGTTTGGGATTGCTTAAAAATGGGCTATTTGGAATTCGCGAATTGAACGAACCTTTATAAAAGGTTTCGATACGCAACCTGAGGTCAAATGACATATATGAGTACGGGGTTTCTTATAAAGCTTGTATCCTTTTTCATTTTTTCAATGTTCCATAAAGAAAGTAGAGTGGAAGCCTTACTTCAACAATCAATATATCTATCATTTTACACTATGAGTCAAATACCTTGCTAATCTAGTAATCCATACTCTCAACTTCGATTATTATAAATTCGCGTCATGCGGGTAGCTACCTCAGTGATGTTACGGTAAACATCTTGTTTTACCACAATAGACTATCTGAATTTTCTTATTCAAGATCAAATAAATCACTCTGAATATGGACATCGAAAGTGAGATACAAAATGCTCACTTATTTGTAAGCCTCTCAACGCGTGCTCGAACACCATAGTTTTTAAAGTCTTAATTGCGTATATTCTCACTTCTCCATCAAAAAATAGTTAAGCTTATATGCATCCCTTATCCCTTCTTTAGATATGTAAAGGCTAGGACAGCTAAAAGAACAATGTTGTAACCCATAATTCATTACGGAGTATTTAACAACTGCAAAGTACTTACCAATAAAAAATCTTAGTTGTACAACAGTGCACCTCATGAAAATGTACTCAAGCAGCCAAGCACATCAAATCCTCTCCTTCATGCATAACATTGTGGTTTAGTTTTCTTCTTTAATTCAAGAAACAAAAAATTTCTTAGTTTGACCCTTCTATCCCGATGCTTCTTATCTTCAAAACAATCATATTGTTTAAGTTACCTAAATTCACTAACAACAAATAGTCAAATTCTACACCGTTTTCAACTAAAACTTCACGCTTTTAAATGTTCAAAATATCAAAGTCCACGCTTTCCGAGTGTGTTGACAAATGTTGCGTGAATAATATCTCAACATTTGAAAATGTTGACAAAATAGCTAAATGTTCTCGTGACAACTTAAACCAATAAGTCTTGTTAAATTAAGTCTCGTTACAACTTAACATAGTCTCGCGATGCTAAAGTCACGAGATCCAAGTGCTGATAACTATTTTCGAACCAAAATCACCCAAAAACTTGCAATCTAACCACAAAATACCAATTTTAAACTGATAGAATCTTTACACTAATCACTATCAAGCTTTAAACAAAAAAAAAAATTTTGAGTTTCAACCACGAAAAATAATTAAGCCAATTTTTCTTTTTTCATGAAAGTGTTATAAAGCTATAAAAAAACGTGAGTTTTGATGATTTAAGCAAAAGGGTGGTGATACTTCCACATACACTTTTACTTCTTCCACATAAATTTACACATACATTTAGTGGGGACCACTACAACATACAACTAAAATGTATGTGGAAGAAGTAAAAGTATATGTGAAAGTATCATCACCCTAAGCAAAATGATCCTAGCCTACCACTACAAGAAAATAGCCTTTTAGCGACATAATTAGCGACCTACCAGTTGAAGTCGCAAAGTTGCGACACATGTAGCGATTGTTTTAGCATCGTTATGCCGTTGATGTCGTAAACTATGTCGCCAATGATGTCGCGATGTGTTTCGAGCTGTCATCGTCGCAAGTAGTGTTGAAACAAGTGTCACTTTATTTGCGTCATTCTCTACCATGTTGCTTGTAAAGTCGCTAATTTACGACTTCCCAAAATGATGTCGCCAAGGGTGTCGTTAGCTTGCGACACGGTAGAACCATGTCAGTAAAGGTGTTGCTATATTGGCGACCTTCTTAAACATGTTGCTATTTATGTCGCTAAATTTGAACCTCAAACTATTTGGATTTATTTGTTATTGCGTAAGACATTTTTATCCATTTTAATTATTTCCTTTTCCCCTCTTCCGTAATAACATCTTCTAAAAATCACACTCATTATTCTATCAAATATCATCTTCGTCGACAGCATCACACCACCATCACTCCGCCACTATCGCTCCACCACCGCCATCATTCTGCCATCACAACATCACCGCATTACCATCGTATCGCCACCACAAACTCGCGAGCTTCTCGATTGTACTCAATTATATCTTCTAAAGATCGATTTCAGGTTTTTCCGGTGGTTTATCAACTTTTGACGGTAATAATCGATAGGTTTTGCTTTTAATGTGTTTTATGTAAGTATTTGATATATTCTGTCAATTTTAGTTGTTGATATGTTCAGAAACTTACTGTTGATGATTATACATGTGAAATTTTGATGCAAAATGTAGTGTTATTCTATTGAATAAGTGGTATCCCTTGTAGAATACTTGTAGGTCATTTTCACATGCACACTAACTGTTCGATATAATGCCTGACCTAAACGTATAACTTTTATTCATCGATTAGTTATTGATATAATGTCGATAACACTGTTTAGATATTGAGCATTTGGTTGTACATGACGTCTTGAAAACTAAAGTTTTTAANAAGGATCTTATCATGTAAGGGACAAATTGCCCTCATAAAGTTGGCCTTTAGGAACAACGGATCTCATTATGTAAGTGAAAATTGCTCTTATCAAGATTTCAAGCATTAGGGACAACGGCTATCATCATGTAAAGGGCAATTGCTCTCATCAAGTGAGCAAGCGTTTAGGGACAACGGCTCCCATAAAGTAAGGTACAATTGCTCTCAAAGAGTGAGCCTTTAGGGACAACGGATCTTATCATGTAAGGAACAAATTGCCCTCATAAAGTTAGCCTTTAGGAACAACGGATCTCATTATGTAAGTGTCAATTGCTCTTATCAAGATTGCAAGTATTAGGGACAACGGCTATCATCATGTAAATGGCAATTGCTCTCATCAAGTGAGCAAGCGTTTAGGGACAATGGCTCACATAAAGTAAGGTACAATTGCTCTCAAAGAGTGAGCCTTTAGGGACAACGGCTCTTATCATGTAAGGAACAAATTGCCTTCTTAAATTTAGCCTTTAGGAACAACGGATCTCATCATGTAAGTGTCAATTGCTCTTATCAAGTGTACAAGCATTAGGGACAACGGCTATCATCATGTAAAGGGCAATTGCTCTCATCAAGTGTCACAACCCGTAATTTCCGGTCATTTTCCATCCCAAG
>LBNU01013915.1:6281-23924 GCA_014162995.1 Artemisia annua | reverse complement strand
TATAATTAGCAGCAAACAACTCTGTTCTTTGACTCTCACATAATTCATTAAGCCTTTCACATTCTCTAGTTGCCCTACATGTTTTAGAACAATTTTCAAAATTTTGTACCTCAGAGTCAGAGAGAGCCATGAGAGCATGTTCTGTAGCAATGAAACCAGCTTCTGTAGATTGGTCTTCATCAACATCAGCCATGAAACTCCAATCATAGCTTACACCATCAATTGCCAACATTGCCTTTGGTTCTTCCACTGTTGGCTCTTTCTTCTGCTTATACCAAGTGGATCTGTTATCCTGCTTCCTTGGTCTTCTGCATTCCCTAGCAAAATGTCCCAACTTGTGACAGTTGAAACACTCCACTTTCTTCTTATCAAACCCTGCAGTTTCACTTCCATTAATGTGGATTGGCTTGCCAGTCTTCTTGAAAAACTTCCTAGCTCTCATGCTAAGAAGAGCTATTTGCCATTTTATGTCCATCTCTTCTAAGTCATCATCATCAATTTGCTCTATGTCTTCATGAGTCAATATAGAGCCATTCACTTGAGTAGAGATGAATGCATAAAAGGTGGGATCACCTATACCAGCAACCTTCTTTTTAGAACCTGCAGTGGTAACAAGAGCATTACCAGTGAAAACAGTTGAACCAGCAGTGGCAAATTCATCATCACTATCAGCTTCACTGTCATCAGTGTCAATTGAAGTTGACATCAATGCCAAGCTACTTGAACTTGAACCTAGCTTTCCTGCCTTCTTTAACCTTTGCTCAATTAGCTTGAAATTATTATATAGGTCATTGAGCTTCATAGTTTCAATTTCAGGTTTGTTTTCCCAAACTGTAACATTAGTGTGAAACTCAGCAGGCAAACTTCTTAGAAACTTCAAGTTGAGGTCTTCCCTTTCCACCTCAATTCCAAACACAGTCAATTGAGTAACCAATTTCTGTAGTTTGGTGAATATGCTGTCAAGAGATTCATTGCTTGAAGCAGAGAAATTTTCATAGCTTTGCTTCAACAATGTCTTCTGTGTCTTCTTAGTAGCATCATTGCCACCAAACACTGAACAGATCTCTTCAAAAAGTTCTTTTGCTGTTTTGAACTTTGTGAATGCTATTATTTGATCTTTTGGAAGAGTCATAAGCAATGAACTTCTGGCTTTCAGATCATTCTTTCTTTGGGTCCTTTCATCTGTTGTAGTAGGCACAGAAACTGTTGTAACATCTTTGTCTCCAATCTTCTCAGTCTTTGATTGAGGTTTGAAGGAATCACCATTTAAGATGACTTCCCACAAAGCATAGTCTGACATAAGAAAGTATTGCTCTATCATGATCCTCCACATCTCAAACTCATTAAGTTTGAGTTTGGGAAGTCTTGGAACATTTGACTGATTGTTTTCCATCTCCATCTTTGAGTGAGTGAGTTAAGCTTCTTCTTGGATCTTCTAAATCAAAGTATCAGAACCTGGCTCTGATACCACTTGATGGATCTAAACACACACCTTGTGTTGTTGATACTTTGAGTAATATTATTAAGCACGCGGAATTTACTTAACAACACTTAGAAGACAGTTTATATGATGTATTGTGAGTGAGTATAGTTGTATGTAACACAAAGCTTCAATATTATTAATGATAATAATACGAGTGATCTTAGCTATCACTAGGGTTACACCTTGAAGCTCTCTAGAATAATTCGTACCTATGATCATGACCTAGGATCTCCTTTTATAACACAAGGAGTCCTTTACAAGATAAGTATAATGCTATCTAAATAGAATATTCACAAGATCTATTCTATACTTATCTATACACGAATACATAACAGTTATCTAGTAAGCAGTGGTAATAATATGTACTAGCAGTGGTAATGAGTTTCCACTGCTAGTGCATTCTTCAGCAGTGTCTTCCACAAGCCTATCAGTGGTAACTGTTAGCTTTATTCCCAACATCACCTTTGCACAAAAAAAAATAATAATAAAATCCATGAGGCAAAGAGGCTTTTTATGAGGCAAAGAGGCTTTTTTGGAGTTATAATTTTTGGTATATTTTGAATATGTTTGTCAAATGGTGGAAAAAATTAAGGAAAGAATGTAACATTTATGTTCTATAGTGACACATTGGCTCAAAGCCATATGCTAATTTTTTTTTGGGTAAAAGGGTTAATTCACCCCGGTAAAATATATTATCCAAAAAACGTTGAAGTACAAAGGACGAGGGTGACTTCCCTCAACTCAGTCCCTTAGGACACTTACAGACTCTCATATAAGAATGACACGCCATTCTTATAACTTACATAAAAAAAACTTACCACATACAATGACTATACAAGTGAATATAAATAAGGAATTACAGCTTGATTCACAAAGGTAACACCAAAAAACATAGTCATCATAGAACTTCAAACCAACTTCCATGCGATCCAGGAAAGTACCCATATCATAGAAGTGCAAACGACCATCCCACACTCATGGATCCAACGCACTTCCACAATGGCATCTTCAATCCAGCATCACAACTTCCATAGTAGCAGCTTCTATCCATCAACAATTGGCGTGCATAATAAACAAATATAAGATCCAACTCAATGGAAAAGAATGCCACTAACCATACGAACAATCCTAAATCATTAGGAACCTGAATGGACACAACCACATCACACTACACCAGCAACGAACATAAGGACCATTGTGTGACTAACATAGGGCTAACAAACCCTACCATGCAGCATATACCAATCACCAGACCACTTAATAATAATCAGGAACAGATCTGCGTTGGTAATAATAACCAAAGGTTTTTGAATAAGTTACCCAAAAACTTAACTTACAATAGATTAGCAGCAGCACCCTTCCACAACTGATCACCAAAACGAATTAGCAGCAACAAAGAGCACCACAAACCCTAACGTCCCAATATGCAATCGTCCCTCCTAACCAATCATATGAACAAGATAAGCAACACCAACATGATGACCAGTTACGGATGAGAATAAGGTTTCCCAAACCCTAACGTTCAGTAAAAACGATCACGAGACCCATAATCATGTGAAAAGGGTTTTGAACAAGAGCCCTCAAACTTGACTTCCATCTCTCCCAACCCACGATCATAAAACTTCCATCTGGTAAGAACCAAAAACCAACCAACCAATCCAAAAAACATGGATAACGTGCAGCGTATGCATGAACAATCGGCAAAAACCCTAACCAGGGTTTACACACAAGATGGATATGAAACAAAACCCTAATAAAATAGAATTCTGTTATAGCGTTATGCATCATAGAACACACCCACATAAAATCCCTAAGTCGACCAAGAAACCAAAAAACCAACAAGGTTTTATAATAAATACCATAGCCGACATAAGGAACCCATTACCCTTGAAACCCTAATACATATAACCAGCGATTAATCTGATCATGAATGCAAAAACGGTTAGGGATCAAGTAATAGATCGCTCTTTAAATATATAATCGATTAAGAAAACCGACATATGAATCAAAGATTAAAGGGAACGATTAAAAAACAGTAGGAGGATTAAAAACCCTAAGAAAACAATTTCACCAATTGATTTAGGGTTAAAACCGCCACTATATGGAGAAATCCGATTTAGATGATAATGAAAATCGATACCAGCCACCCTCAAAAGATGATTAATAACCTAATCGTATTGCATACCCTTCAAAGAAGAGTAGAGAGGACGAATTAGGAATGAATATTGGCCGGAAAAATAAGGAGGGTGGCGGCTGGAATTCTCCACAAGGGAGAGAGAATTTTAGGGTTTTTTTGAGCTATTATCGGGGCTTTAGTAACCTAAACGATTTTATTAATCGTTTTTAGGTTTTTTCTCTTAGGTATTGGCTGGATCGTATCTTTGGTTATGGTTATATCTTTCACGGTCGATCTTGTTCATGGTTCTTGGTGATGAGATCTGCACGTTATTCTTCTTGGTAGCCTCTTTAGGGTTTGTAAGTTTGATGTGCGTTCTTTATTGATGGATGTAGTGGTACGTGGGTTATGGGAGAGATGTATGTCATATATGTGAAGGTGTAGGGTTATACCTACTGGTTGGTTTCCATCGGTGTCTGCTGATTGTTTGCGGATATTATTGATGGTTGTGCAGTTTAGGTCAAGGGAGCGTACTATTAGGTGGATTGGCTGGGTCTTCGTGTGTTACTCTATTGGAGTTCAGATTTAGCATCTCAACGTCGCTGTTGGAGCGATATACTTGCTGCTCTATCCGTGTTTTAGGACCATTCACCACCAGTTGGTATGAAACCTTGTGAACCGGGCTTCCAGTGGATGGATTTTCGATTCAAATCTAACATGGTGCTCTTTGTATATGTAAGTTAAGTTCTTGGTATCTTATTAAAAAATCCTTGACTCGATCACTAGTAACTTTTGTTGCTATGGATCGTTTGATGGGTGGTTCGATCTTCTTTTTATGGCTTGATGTTTTGTATGGGATCGGAGCTACTTTCTTTGATGGATTTATAGGTTGGACCCTATTTGTCTGTTATGCACAAGTTGAAGTGTTCTTCATGGAAAAAAAAGAGGTGGACAGCCCATAGTGACTTTGAAGCTCAAGATTTTATTTTTGAGTAGTTTTGTAATTTATTTCTTTAAGTTTATATGTTTGTTCATTTGTGTAATGTTATATTAAGAATGGTGTGTCATTCTTATCATTGAGATCTGTAAGTAGTCCTTTGGGACTGTAGGTCGGAGGGGTCAACTCCTCGTCCTTTGTACATTAATGTTTTTGTGAAATGCATTTTACCAGGGTGAGATTAAACCTTTTACCCAAAAAAAACATGCTGCAACTGACCAGCCACAATGTAACAAAGCAACATACAGCAAGAAAACAAAATAATTAGACATTAACTATTTCTTCTTGAGTCCTTGCACCTGGAAGTCTTTTCTGAGAACCATTCTTGAACTTGGAATTACATTTCAATATCATCGTAGTTCTCGTAGCTTCATTCAACTTCATCGACATATCAACAATCTCAGCTTCAGCAGCAAACGAAACCTTCTTCAAAGGGACTCTTCACTGTAGTAGTAAAAGAGCTAGAATGATCAAGAGCAGAAGAAGCCACGCTTAGAACACCATCATTTGGTCAGTTCCACCAAGGGTTGATCTCTCACCTAAAGAATTGGCTATCCCTGAGCAGAACGGGCCAGTAAAGACAACTCAAATACGTGTTATAGTTGTCTGATATGTTTCAAGTAAATGCAGATGGTCATCAAGTTGTACAGTAGTTCTGAACCAAAACCATTTTGGCTAGTCCTGAGCAAACGGCTACATGGAAAGACAATGTCAAATCCGTTTATAGTTGCTGATGTTGCTAATAAATAGATGTTATCAAGTGTGACCATAGTTTTCGGACTTAAACATTTTGGCTACTCAGTAGTGATGGTCTATTGGTAAAGAGACATCAAAACCATTATTTTCAATGATTCACCTCTCAACAAGGAGTTAAACACACCTGAAATGTGATGAAGAATAGTATGTAACAAATATGTTTTGATGTACACTTGGTCATTTGTTGCTGCAGAAAGGTGTTCTCAAGGTGGTGCATTCATGGAGTTTGGCTCTTTGTCACTTTCCTATTGCTGGTTGGAAGCGGACATTCACTGGATTCAAGATTCTTCTTGTTTATTCCTAGTAGTTGCTTGTGATGTATAACTAGTTTGTTGTGCTTATGGCCTGTCATAAGCACTAGTTTTATCAAGCTTCTTGCTTGAGGTTAATCGTGTACTTCAGCCACTGGTCCCACTTGTACTTAATTTTTTGGTTATACTATAAGGGCGATTATGAATCAAAACTGATCCCTAATCGGTTTTGCAATCGCTAGGGTTCTTTCATGAACGAAACCCTAATTTAGGGTTTTGTATTATTCGGTTTTGATTGCTTTGTTATGGTGATTGGTGTTGCTGTTCGGTCATATATATGTTTTATGCAAGTTGGTTCACCAATCCATTCATTCATGTATGTCGATCTGTGATCGTGGTTTCTCTATTGGTTTTTGTTGTTACTTCGATGAACGTGGGTTGAGAGAGATGTATGATTATGGTTTATCAAGTTTTGGGTAACCTTGCGTGGTCAAAACCCTTATAAACCCTAACGATCCAAAGCTTTGTGCTGATTATAATTTCTCGAATCAATTTGATGGGATGTTAGGGTTTGTATTAACCAAGCTCGTTAAATTTTATTGGGATTGTCTAGGGAATTTCACCCTTGGTTTGTCTATGGCAGATTTTGATACACTCGGATTTGCATTCTTATCTTGGTTGCATTTGGGCAGCTTAGTGGTACTCAAAGCTTGTCATAGTGCTTGTTATGATCACATGCGTGGTGGGCAACTGATGGTGTGGACTTGGTGGTTTTGATTTGATCATCATTAGTATACAACAGGTTGGCGAGGGTTTTTTGTCCCTTTGCTGCTTATTCATGGTCTATCATTGTTGGTGCTCATGATGTCATGTCATGCTCCATCATTATTGGTACATATGACTTGATCCTTGGTAGTTGTCTTCATGTGTTTCATTCATATTTGTTGGAAGATTGGTTCAAGTTTGGATATGCTGGAAGGTTGGGTCGCTTAGACCATGTTTATGCTTCAAGTCGATTTGCTACGGAAGTCACTCTTATTAGTGGTTGAAGCTGGAAATTTGATCTACTATGACGATTTGAAGATTCAAGGCTTTATCTACTTGAATAGCATTTAATTTTTTATATATAGTCATTGTAGTTTGTGTTCAATGTTTGTTATAAGTGTGGTTAGTCACATTTATATGAGTGGTAGTGGTCTATTTCTTATTAGTAAGAAATGGTAGTGTCATGTTATGTATGCTATTTCGCCTATGTAACGGGCTTAGATATGAGACTTCACCCATATCCATTGTACTTAAACGTTTTGGTTGGCTTATATATTTTACCAGGGTGCAGGATTACTCCCCTTTACCCAAAAAACTAGGTTTGTTGTGCTTATGGCCTGTCATAAGCACTAGTTTATCAAGCTTGTGCTTGAGGTTAATGTGGTATTTCAGCCACATTCCATTTGTACTTAACTTTTATTGGTTATATATATTTACCGGGGTAAACCCCTTTACCCAAAAAAAGACCTGCTGCTCATGTTGTTTTTATTTACTAATGATGGTCTTGCTATCTATGTTTGTGGAAGTCAAGTTTAGGGATCCTTGTTCCAAAACCCTAGTCATCGTTCTTAAATCAATGGTGATGATACTTTTTAATATGGATTTGGGATCGATGTTGCTGGTTGAAGTGGAAGTTAGGGTTTGTTTTAAACCCTAGAATTTGTATTCGTGATTAATCAGACCTGGTTTTAATTTGTTCTTATTGCTTGGATTAGGTCTATATTACGAATGGTGGTTAATGGTAAGTACAAGTCCTTGAAGACACAAGTATGGTTCTGATTTTGCTTAGTCATACATGTTGCTTGGGACTTAGTGGTGTGTTTTTGAGCTATTGGGGGATGTTTTACCCATTGGCCTCTTTGGAATGTTCATCTACTAGTTATCACAGCTGTGCTCTAATTCGGATTCTTTAAGCATGTTTTGTGGGACTATGAAGATGATTATGGAAGTTTGGACTACTATGACGATCTGAAGATTCAAGATGTTTCTTTTTTCGTTTATAGTCGTTGTAGTTAATGTTCAATTATTGTTAAGTTATAAGAATGGCATGTCATTCTTATATAGTTGGTTTGGTTAGTTGTTTTGCATGTAAGTGTTCTGCGGGACTGAGATGAGGGATTCACCCTCATCCTTTGTACTTCAATGTTTTTTGGTGTAATGAATTTTACCGGGGTGAGTAACCCTTTTACCCAAGAAAAAACATTGAAGTAAAAAGGATGAGGGTGTATCCATCATCTCAGTCCCATAGGACACTTACATGCAAACAAAAACAACTAACCAAACCAACTATATAAGAATGACAGGCCATTCTTATAACAAACACAATAAGACAATACTACTTATGACGGCCCTTCGGGCGACTATCAAACCCATGTGCAGGAAAATCAAAATCATAGCCATCATAGGACTTTAAATTATCCGGAAAACCAGCTCCCGACATGACCTTTTGGGTAAAAGGGTTAATTCACCCCGGTAAAATATATTATCCCAAAAAACGTTGAAGTACAAAGGACGAGAGTGACTTCCCTCGCCTCAGTCCCTTAGGACACTTACAGACTCGAATATAAGAATGACACACCATTCCTATAACTTACAATAAAATGAAACTACCAATAATGACACAAGTACATAAAACATGACAATATTACTCAAGAGAATACTTGAGCCTTCTAATCACTTTGGCATTCCACCTTAACTTCCATGAAGATCCACGAATAAACATCCAAATGATCTTTAACATATAAAACTGTATGTAGTAGCAAGCACGACAAACAACTCCAACACAATCGCCATAACTACATTAAGATAGAATTAGATGTACCCAAACTACATGGCATCGTGTGTATGGGGTTTTGAACAAGCGTCCCCACAAACTTAACTTCCATCTACATCAGAACTACTAACCATGTAATCACCATGTCAAGTGACTACGACTTACAATCATCATTAATAGATCCAATATCAATAGCCTAAGATGATGAATTGAAAACCAGCTGCAAAAGACCCAATTAACCAATGAATAAACATAGGGTTGATACCCTAACAACCATGTTACGAACAAAGAACTTGCAATGTACATGCCACGATCACCCCATCAAATCAGCCATGTAGGAATCAATACCAGAATGATTGAGGCCACCATGCAACGAACCAAGGGTAGTAAAACCCTAACAAGTAGATCGAATGTGCAAGTACAAGGACAGATCCAACAACATAATAAACATGGAACGTGTGCAGGATCAAATCACCCAAACGATCGAATGAGTTTTTGAATAAGAACCCTAAAACTTAATTACCAAGTGACCAGCAGCACTCAACACATCTACCCATGTAGAACGTCACACTCTCCCAAACCCACATAACAATAACAGCCTTAATCACACGAACAATCAGCCCTTCATCAATACCCTAAACGAAGGTATACTTCCAGCATCCCAAAACTCTAACCGAGTTTACTTCCAATCGAACTAATTAAAACCAAAAAAGGTTTTATAAGCTTTAAGCACAAATACAATAACCCAATCGACCCTTATAAGTATGAGTGTAAAGTCAACCAGAATAATAACCATAAAGGATCGTTTATAATGAAGGTAATAACAATTAATACAAAAAATGATCCACCAAAAACCAAATCCCTTACAAACGATTATAGTGAATAGCGATTAAGAGAAGCCAAGTAATCATTTAGGGTATACAACAGCGAAACCCTAAATAAGAATCAACTCCTATAAACCGACCATGGATCAAATAAATCAATAGTCGACATAACAGGAACGATTAGATGTAAAAGAATAGTTAGGGTTTATAGATCGCCAAGTATAAAAACCCTTAAGAAAAAGAGTCGATTAAAAAACCGACTACAAAAAAACGATTAGTGTTTTAATAATGGGCAACGAAATCATAAGAATAGGAATGAAAACAATGGCACACCCCTACCCAGAAGATAACTACCCTTAAACCGATTGCATATCATTCATAAGAACAATAGAGAGGCGGATTTAATGGCAGGTTTTTGGATTTTTAGGATAGGGGAGGGTGGCCGGATTTCGCCCCCAAGGGGAGAGAATTTTAGGGTTTGCTCCCGGCATGACCTCAGGCATACACACTTCATCTTCATCCGACGAACTAGCTAATGACAAGGATGAACTTTCCTTCCATGTAGACACATTATGGGTCTTAGAGAATTGATCCCACAAACTTCCATTATGAACTTTCCTTCCATTGCTCTCTTGTTGAGAGCAATCGTACCTTACTTTATGGGAGACGTTGTCCCTAAACTCTTGCTCACTTGATGAGAGCAATTGCCATTTACATGATGATAGCCGTTGTCCCTAATGCTTGCACACCTGATAAGAGCAATTGTCACATACATGATGAGATCCGTTGTCCCTAAAGGCTAACTTTATGAGGGCAATTTGTCCCTTACATGATAAGAGCCGTTGTCCCTAAAGGCTCACTTGTTGAGAGCAATTGTACCTTACTTTATGGGAGCCGTTGTCCCTAAACGCTTGCTCACTTGATGAGAGCAATTGCCCTTTACATGATGATAGCCGTTGTCCCTAATGCTTGCACACTTGATAAGAGCAATTGTCACTTACATGATGAGATCCGTTGTCCCTAAAGGCTAACTTTATGAGGGCAATTTGTCCCTTACATGATAAGAGCCGTTGTCCCTAAAGGCTCACTTGTTGAGAGCAAATGTACCTTACTTTATGGGAGCCGTTGTCCCTAAACGCTTGCTCACTTGATGAGAGTAATTGCCCTTTACATGATGATAGCCATTGACCCTAATGCTTTTTTTTGGGTAAAGGGGAACATCCTGCACCCGGTAAAATACATTAATCGAAAAACCTTTAAGTACAATGGATGAAAGTGAGAAGACCCTAATGCTTGCACAATTGATAAGAGCAATTGTCACTTACATGATGAGATCCGTTGTCCCTAAAGACTATCTTTATGAGGGCAATTTGTACCTTACATGATAAGAGTCGTTGTCCCTAAAGGCTCACTTGTTGAGAGCAATTGTACCTAAATTTATGAGAGCCGTTATCCCTAACGCTTGCTCACTTGATGAGAGCAATTTCCCTTTAAATGATGATAGCCGTTGTCCCTAATGCTTGGACACTTGATAAGAGCAATTGTCACTTACATGATGAGATCCGTTTTCCCTAAAGGCTAACTTTATGAGGGCAATTTATCCCTTACATGATAAGAGCCGTTGTCCCTAAAAGCTCACTTGTTGAGAACAATTGTACCTTACTTTATGGGAGACGTTGTCCCTAAACGCTTGCCCACTTGATGAGAGCAATTGCCCTTTACATGATGGTAGCCGTTGTCCCTAATGCTTGCACACTTGATAAGAGCAATTGTCACTTACATGATGAGATCCGTTTTCCCTAAAGGCTAACTTTATGAGGGCAATTTATCCCTTACATGATAAGAGCCGTTGTCCCTAAAAGCTCACTTGTTGAGAACAATTGTACCTTACTTTATGGGAGACGTTGTCCCTAAACGCTTGCCCACTTGATGAGAGCAATTGCCCTTTACATGATGGTAGCCGTTGTCCCTAATGCTTGCACAATTGATAAGAGCAATTGTCACTTACAGGATGAGATCCGTTGTCCTAAAAGGCTAACTTTATGAGGGCAATTTGTCCCTTACATGATAAGAGCCGTTGTCCCTAAAGGCTCACTTTTTTTGGGTAAAAGGGTTAATTCACCCCGGTAAAATTTATTACGCAAAAAACGTTGAAGTACAAAGGATGATGGTGTATCCATCATCTCAGTCCCATAGGACACTTACATGCAAACAAAAGCAACTAACCAAACCAACTATATAAGAATGACAGGCCATTCTTATAACAAACACAATAAGACAATACTACTTATGACGGCCCTTCGGGCGACTATCAAACCCATGTGCAGGAAAATCAAAATCATAGCAATCATAGGACTTCAAATCATCCGGAAAACCAGCTCCCGGCATGACCTCAGGCATACACACTTCATCTTCATCCGACGAACTAGCTAATGACAAGGATGAACTTTCCTTACATGATAAGAGTCGTTGTCCCTAAAGGCTCACTTGTTGAGAGCAATTGTACCTTACTTTATCGGAGCCGTTGTCCCTAAACGCTTGCTCACTTGATGAGAGCAATTTCCCTTTACATGATGATAGCCGTTGTCCCAAATGCTTGCACACTTGATAAGAGCAATAGTCACCTACATGATGAGATCCGTTGTCCCAAAAGGCTAACTTTGTGAGGGCAATTTGTCCCTCACATGATAAGAGCCGTTGTCCATAAAGGCACTCTTGTTGAGAGCAATTTTACCTTACTATATAGCAGAAGTTGTCCCTAAACGCTTTCTCACTTGATAAGTTTAGTTTGCCTTTACATTTTGATAGCCGTTGTCCCTAATGCTTGCACACTTGATAAGAGCAATTGTCACTTAAATGATGAGATCCATTTTCCCTATAGGCTAACTTTATGAGTGCAATTTGTCCCTTACATGATAAGAGCCGTTGTCCCTAAAGGCTCACTTGTTGAGAGCAATTGTACCTTACTTTATGGGAGCCGTTATCCTTAAACGCTTGCTCATTTGATGAGACCAATTGCCCTTTACATGATGGTAGCCGTTGTCCCTAACGGTTGCACACTTGATAAGAGCAATTGTCACTTACATGACGAGATCCGTTGTCCCTAAAGGCTAACTTTATGAGGGCAATTTGTCCCTTACATGATAAGAGCCGTTGTCCCTTAAAACTCACTTGTTGACAACAATTGTACCTTAATTTATGAGAGCTATTAGCCCTAACGCTTCCTCACTTGATGAGAGCAATTGCCCTTTACATGATGATAGCCGTTGTCCCTGATGCCTGCGCAATTGATAAGAGCAATTGTCACTTACATGATGAGATCCGTTTTCCCCTTAAGACTAACTTTATGAGGGCAATTTGTCCCTTACATGATAAGAGCCGTTGTCTCTAAAAGCTCCCTTGTTGAGAGCATTTTTACCTTACTTTATGGGAGTCGTTGTCCCTAAACGCTTGCTCACTTGATGAGAGCAATTGCCCTTTACATTATGATAGCCGTTGTCCCTAATGCTTGCACAATTGATAAGAGCAAGTGTCCCTTACATGATGAGATCCGTTGTCCCTAATGGCTAACACTATGAGGGCAATTTGTCCCTTATATGATAAGAGCCGTTGTCCCTATAGACTCACGAGTAGAGAGCAATTGTACCTTACTTTAAGGGAGACGTTGTTCCTAAACGCTTGCTCACTTGATGAGAATAATTGCCCTTTACATGATGATAGCCGTTTTCCCTAACGCTTGAACACTTGATAAGAGCAATTGTCACTTACATGATGAGATCCGTTGTCCCTAAAGGCTAACTTTATGTGGGCAATTTGTCACTTACATGATAAGAGCCTTTGTCCCTAAAGGCTTAGTTGTTGAGAGCAATTGTACCTTACTTTATGGGAGCCGTTGTCCCTAAACGCTTGCTCACTTGATTGGAGCATTTTCCCTTTACATGATGATATCCGTTGTCCCTAATGCTTGCACACTTGATAAGAGCAACTGTCACTTACATGATGAGATCCGTTGTCCCTAAAGGCTAACTTAATGAGGGCAATTTGTCCCTTACATGATAAGAGCCATTGTCCATAAAGGCTCAATTGTTGAGAGCAATTGTACCTTACTTTACGGGAGACGTTGTCCCTAAATGCTTGCTCACTTGATGAGAGCTATTGCCCTTTACATGTTGATAGCCGATGTCCCTAATGCTTGCACACTTGATAAGATTAATTGTCACTTACATGATGAGATCCGTTATCCCTAAAGGCTAACTTTATGTGGGCAATGTCTCCCTTACATGATAAGAGCCGTTGTCCCTAAAGGCTCACTTGTTGACAGCAATTGTACCTTACTTTATAAGAGTTGTTATCCCTAACGCTTGCTCACTTGATGAGAGCAATTGCCCTTTACATGATGATAGCCGTTGTCCCTAATGCTTGCACACTTGATAAGAGCAATTGACACTTACATGATGAGATCCGTTGTTCCTAAAGGCTAAATTTAAGAAGGCAATTTGTTCCTTACATGATAAGAGCCGTTGTCCCTAAAGGCTCACTCTTTGAGAGCAATTGTACCTTACTTTATGGGAGCCGTTGTCCCTAAACGCTTGCTCACTTGATGAGAGCAATTGCCCTTTACATGACGAGAGCCGTTGTCCCTAATGCTTGCACAATTGATAAGAGCAATTGTCACTTACATGATGAGATCCGTTGTCCCTAACGGCTAACATTATGAGTGCTATTTGTCCCTTATATGATAAGAGCCGTTGTCCCTAAAGGCTCACTTGTTGAGAGCAATTGTACCTTACTTTATGGGAGACGTTGTCCCTAAACGCTTGCTCACTTGATGAGTGCAATTGCCCTTTACATGATGATAGCCATTGTCCCTAATGCTTGTACAATTGATAAGAGCAATTGTCACTTACATGATGAGATCCGTTGTCCCTAACGGCTAACATTATGATGGCAATTTGTCTTTTTTTTTGGGTAAAAGGGAATCACCCTGGCAAAATATATTAATCACAAAAAATGTTTAAGTACAATGGAATGTGGCTGACATGCCACATTAACCTCAAGCAACGCTTGAACAACCACTACAAACTAAAACTCTTGAGCTAATGACAGGCCAAAAGCACAACAAACCTAGCTAAATATCACACTAACTAGGAATAAAACCAAGAGGAATCTTGAATCCTGTGAACGTCACACTTCCAACCAGCAATAGCAAAAAACCAAGTATCCATAATCCATGAATAGCTCCACCTTGAAAAGCACCATATCTTTGCAGCAACAAATGACCAAATGTACATCAAAACATATTCGTTACATACTATTCTCATCACTTCCAGGTGTGTTAACTCCTGTGAGAGGTGAATCATTGAAAATAATGGTTTTGATGTCTCTTTACCAATAGCCATCACTACTGGAGTAGCCAAATGTTTAAGTTCGGAAACTATGGTACACCTGATAACCATCTGATTTATTAGCAAATCAGCAACTATAAACTTGTTGAGGGCAATTGATAACCATCTGATAACCATATGATAAGAGCCGTTGTCCCTAAAGGCTCACTTGTTGAGGGCAATTGTATCTTACTTTATGGGAGCCGTTTTCCTTAAACGCTTGCTCATTAGATGAGACCAATTGCCCTTTACATGATGATAGCCGTTGTCCCTAATGCTTGAACACTTGATAAGAGCAATAGTCACTTACATGATGAGATCCGTTGTCCCTAAAGGCTAACTTTGTGAGGGAAATTTGTCCCTCACATGATAAGAGCCGTTGTCCATAAAGGCACACTTGTTGAGAGCAATTGTACCTTACTATATGGTAGACGTTTGTCCCTAAATGCTTGCTCAGTTGATAAGAATAGTTGCCCTTTACATGTTGATAGCCGTTGTCCCTAATGCTTGCACACTTGATAATAGCAATTGTCACTTACATGATGAGATCCATTTTCCCTAAAGGCTAACTTTATGAGGGAGTACTTCAAAAAAAAAAAACCCTAACTTTTCTCTAGTGTGGAAGCCGTTGTCTTAAACGCTTGCTCATTTGATGAGACCAATTGCCCTTTACATGATAATAGCCGTTGTCCTTAATGCGTGCACACTTGATAAGAGCAATTATCACTTACATGATTTGATCCTTTGTCCCTAAAGGCTAACTTTATTAGGGCAATTTGTCCCTTACATGATAAGAGCCGTTGTCCCTAAAGGCTCACTTGTTGAGAGCAATTGTACCTTACTTTACGGGAGATGTTGTCCCTTAGTGCTTGCTCACTTGATGAGAGCAATTGCCCTTTACATGATGATAGCCGTTGTCCCTAATGCGTGCACACTTGATAAGAGCAATTGTCACTTAGATGATGAGATCCGTTGTCCCTAAAGGCTAACTTTATGAGGGAAATTTGTCCCTTACATGAGAAGATCCGTTGTCCCTAAAGGCTCACATGTTGACAGCAATTGTACCTTACTTTACGAGAGACATTGTCCCTAAATGCTTGCTCACTTGATGAGAGCAATTACCCTTTACATGATGATAGTCATTGTCCCTGAGGCTTGCACAATTGATAAGAGCAATTTGTCCCTTACATGATAAGAGCCGTTGTCTCTAAAGGCTCACTTGTTGAGAGCAATTGTACCTTACTTTATGGGAGTCGTTGTCCCTAAACGCTTGCTCACTTGATGAGAGCAATTGCCCTTTACATGACGATAGCCGTTGTCCCTAATGCTTGCACAATTGATAAGAGCAATTGTCACTTACATGATGAGATCCGTTGTCCCTAACGGCTAACATTATAAGGGCAATTTGTCCCTTATATGATAAGAGCTGTTGTCCCTAAAGGCTCACTTGTTGAGAGCAATTGTACCTTATTTATGGGAGACGTTGTCCCTAAACGCTTGCTCAATTGATGGGAGCAATTTCCATTTAAATGATGGTAGCCATTGTCCCTAATGCTTGCACGCTTGATGAGAGCAATAGTCACTTACATGATGGGATCCGTTGTCCCTAAAGGCTACCGTTGTGAGGGCAATTTGTCCCTCACATGATAAGAGCCGTTGTCCATAAAGGCACACTTGTTGAGAGCAATTGTACCTTACTATATGGGAGACGTTGTCCCTAAACGCTTGCTCAGTTGATAAGAGTAGTTGCCCTTTACATGTTGATAGCCGTTGTCCCTAATGCTTGCACACTTGATAAGAGCAATTGTCACTTACATGATGAGATCCGTTTTCCCTAAAGGCTAACTTTATGAGGGCAATTTGTCCTTTAAATGATAAGAGCCTTTGTCCCTAAAGGTTCAGTTGTTGAGAGCAATTGTACCTTACTATATGGGAGCCGTTGTCCTTAAACGCTTGCTCATTTGATGAGACCAATTGCCCTTTACATGATGATAGCCATTGTCCCTAATGCGTGCACACTTGATAAGAGCAATTGTCACTTACATGATGAGATCCGTTGTCCCTAAAGGCTAACTTTATTAGGGTTAAATTGCCCTCATGAAAAAAAAAACCCTAATTCTCTCTCCCCCATGGAGAAATCCGGCAGCCATCTTCTTTTCACAATCCGGCCATAAACCAACCTGTTCATGTCCTCTCTACTCTTCTTGAGTATGCAATACGTGATATAGGTTGTGTTTTTTTATTATATTTGAAGATGGCGGCTGTTTGTTCTCTATTGGATACCTTTTATAACTCTTTTGTAGCGATTAATCACTAATAAACCCTATTGGTCGATTGTGTTACTTTTCTTTTCTCTACTGATCCCACGTGGGTCGGTGGTGGATATTAGAATGGTTTTGTCACATTACTAGCTTGGTTTGTATCTTATTCGCTATAGAGTTTATATGATCGCTGATTGGTCCTGTTTGATTTTATCTTCCAACTTGTGATCGTGGGTCGGTGGTGAGTGGTATATCCTTATTTTACAATCATTGTTACTACTACCATTAATTGTACCATTTATTCTTCTTGGATTCATGTTGCGCTTTTACGAAACCCTCTTAGGGTTTATTATTTATCGTTGTTGGTTTGTCTTGATGGTGGTGATCTTGAATCAGTTTGTGAATTTGCATGTTAACTATGTTATGGCTGTTTTTAATCGATTACACGTTCTACATCAGATGTAAGTTTTATAAGTGGGGTTGAAAAAACCCTAAAAGTTCTCTCAACTAAAAGGCGACAAAAAACTCCTACCAATTTTAATCGGTTTTCTTAGATCCATCCAAATCTTTAATTTTCCTCCATTCATCTGTGAAGGTATTGATTATTATACGTAATAATTACTTGCTACATCAGATTTGTGGATTTAATTAGGGTTCTTGGAGGGATTTTGGTCAATCGTTTCTGTTAGGGTTTTTGTTAGCCGACTTTGTTTTCAATATTAATCCAATCGTGTTTAATCTTAGGTCGGTTCT
>LBNU01013914.1:129778-141930 GCA_014162995.1 Artemisia annua | reverse complement strand
AAAAGTTTTAGAAGTTTTGTAAAAATAGTCTCTTCTAAGCGAATTACCATCGAGCAACTGGATTCACATTTCCTGGAATGCTTCACAGAGTGCAATTTTTGTTGATGTTAGTTCTTGGGGATATATAGATTGTTCTTATTAGTAATTACAGTTGGGTTGATTTTTATTTAATCTTTTAACCTCCAAGCCAAGGAATCAATAGATGTTCCCAAAAGGTTCCAAATCTGGTTGATAAAATAAGGGCATTCTTATTTCTCTAAGTTGTTAGCTTGCTAATTAATTTTCATTATTTATGTTTTGTTACAAGCTCTGTTCTTCATTAGCCTTTACTTTGTTTAATCATTTCTTTAATTAATATGATAAGTTTGTCGCTCATTTACAAATATAGTAGTATACTAACTGCATTAATGATAAGTACAAACGTTTTAATTGTTTGCATATGGTTTGCATTAAGGAATATCATGGAACCTTCTTAAGGTTCATATCTTGCAGTGGAAAATGGCTAGAATGGCTTGGTGAAATGAATCAAATCTCTCATCTCTCGAAGGCACACCAAGGAACAGAAAATTATTAAACTTTAGACGTATCAAAAATAATGGTGGAAAAAAAAACCGAATAAAACATGTACATTCCTCTTTCAGTTAGAAAGAATAAAAAACTAATAAAAATTCTCCATTTTCCACTTGCAGAACTAATGATACGAAGGTACATAAAAGGAATTAGTTTAAAAGACATTTTGTTGACAAATACAAATATTTTTCAGTACATCAGAATTATGAAAAATTAGCTATTGCTTCACTTAATTTAAGAGTTTGACGTTTAATGAACGATAGCCATCTTATGTTTACAACAACCAACTGATACATTCTCATGTATTCAAATATTATTGCCATTTCCTTTGACGAGGTAGTAATTAGAGTCAAATGAATGCCAGTACAAGTGGATAATATTTCAAAAACTAAGTCCAAAATGTATCTGTCGATGCATTTGTAGAAGTGGTGTGTTATTTACGGTGTTGGACACAAGCAAATGGTGTTTAATGTAAATGTGGTTGTAGGCAATAACGGCAACCCTCCTTAGCATTAACACATATTTGATAAATAACACTTTTTATTGCTTGCTCTCTAATCCTATCCATTCATTAACAAACCACATAAATAGTAATGGTTTCACTAGATTCAATAGGTTGAGTGTCTTCGTTAGTTTGTTTGATTAAGAATGTTTTTTATTTATTTATATTTTTTTTTGAAATTTGTTGTGCTTTCCTTTATGTGTGGCACTACTTGAGCATCTATGAAAAGTTGTTTATTGTCTCTCCAGTTTGCGAGCAAGAGGTAATGAAACCAAAAGCAAGTTTTTCAAATAGTTTGTGTAAGTGTTTGGGATTGGAAAGTTGTCATTTGTGATGCGGAATAATAATCTATCAAACACCTACTACAAATGTTGTCTACCAAAGAAGTGTTTCAGGGTCTTCATCAAGATTCAAGAGTGTATATCAATTGTACAACATGACATCATGTTATTACAGTTCTTAAATTTTACACGCATTATAAATCACAACTCCTTTTATTTACACTTTTAATATTTTTAAAATCTTATTAGCGTGCTCACGGAATATGCAATTGGCTTCATTATATTATAGTACAAAGCACAATTGTTTATACGATCCGTTGATTAATTACTTATATTCCTTTAAAAAAAAGAATGCCTTTAAACATGTTTACATTCGTTGGTTGCTTATTACTTTTATCTACACAACTCAACCTTCTTAATGATAATTTCTTTAAAATCCCCGTGAATCCACGGTCTATAAGCTATTAACGATCATTTTGCTGAAGACGTTCCTGGTGAGAAAATTGGTTTATCTTAGCTGCGACAACAATAGATAAACTGAGCGTGGTTGGTCTTCAGATCAGTCCCGTTGCACAGAATTTATACAACGATTTAAAATTCTCAGGTGTTCCAAACCATAGCTTGCATTGAGGTGGGTGTCCCATAATGTGCTAAGAACATTAATCAAGTGGAAATAAGAATGTAGTTTATGCCGTTTCTCTTGATTTTAACATATAGTATCAATCACAAAAAATGTTTTTTATCCTTATTAGGTTATCAACATAATTCCTCATTGCCTTCAAGACTGTCAAAATTGTATTACATTATCAATTTGGATTGGAGCACGGTGCATGGACCGTTTTATTACATTCTTAGTTATAAGCATTGTCTCTATGCTATCAATGGTGACTTTTTAGTTTGATATTCCTTCGAATAAAATTGATTTCACCTGTTTTACTTTGTGGTTTTTTCCTCCTTTGTTTACCACACTAATTTTTTTTTTTCTGCACGATCTTCATCTAAAAAACCGCGTGGGTTACCACGGGGTCTATAAGCTAGTAGGATATTAGAGATATATAAACTAGTTGTTTACTAAACACTTATTTGTATGCCAAAGATTAAACGGAAAATTAAAAATGGAAACAAAGCCGACGAGCACCATATAGTGAAAACCGACCAAAATATGTGATTTCACATGATGAACTAACTTGTCCTTGGGACTCATTGTCACCTGCAAGGAAAAATCTAAATTCTATGATCTATAGCTTCATTATCATATAAAGATATATAATCAATTCACAATAATTATCATTATAAAGATATAAACAATGTGAGTAGACTAAAGGACAAAGACAGGAAAATGTAACATTAAAGGGCTCTCTTTTAACTAGTGAAGCAAAACATGAGGAAATTGTTGAAAACTGACATGAGGCCATCAAAAACAGCTGAGTAGATGCTAAAGCTAACCATCAAATCATGTTGCTATGAATTCTCATGGAAGCTCCAAGTCAACAATCACACCGTTAACATTCATCATCATATTACTCAAACAACCACCTTAATACGCATTTCAGTATTGCGTTCAATAATCAACGCGATATACACCGAAAGTGAACAGGCAGAAATACAATATCAAAGGCAGGGAGCATTCAGTAGTCTTAGTGTTTATATAGTTGATACTAAGTTCATACCAGCCGAAATTAGTGTTTCCAGATAAAGATAAGCATCATACATAATCTACTAAAACAAGATAGTTCTTTATATGCATTTTGAATGCATAAACTATGTCTAGACTAACCAAAAGTGCCATCCATCAGCTAACTTCTTCACCTTTAGGACCATGATCAAACATTAGTTGTTTCCGGTATCCACTTCAATTTGAATCAATCATCAAGAACTTTCAAGTTCGATGGACATTTGAAACCTTTAGCTTTTAAACGAGCGAAAACCTGCCAACAAAAAAAGTAATGACTAGATAACGGAAACGAGAATGGTGCAATGCCTGTATGTTATGAAGGCAAAATGAAACTGGAACTTGCAATTACACCCCTCAAGAACAAAAGAAACAGGAGAATGAAAGATAAACGCCCACACTTCATGGATGAGTTCTAATCTGAAAATAAAGGAAGCACCTATCACACTGACCAACAACAAGAAAGCACACAAGTGTGTTTGTTACAAGGAGTGTTAACTGTTGAGGTGCGCTCATAGTTTCTTCTGTAATGCAAATGTATGGTTTAATCTTTAATGACTTTCACGCTAATCAGAGTTGTTGTTGTAACTAAAAGGGGAGGGGTCCAATTAAATTGATGATAAATTTTAGTGTTTGGGTGAAGACTTGAAGTGATTCTAACTTTCATTTTCTGAATATTTAGGGTCAAAAAAATTCAGGATTACAAGTAAACATGTTCGAAATAGAATTGGCATAGCTTGTAAGTCTAAGATTTTTTGCCTATCGCTAGCTTCAAACAATGGATGATCTGATTCTGATTCTAATTCTAACTGGTTTTGTCCGTTTTGTACGTTGATTTGTCTTCCATATAATACGATTATCAGAGTAAAACGACCTATCAGATATGAAGAAGCAGGTGACAGTTAGCCCAAATTGTTTCTATTCATACAAAGCCACATTAAGCACATTCAAAATGCATATCCAAACAGCCACTACGATACAAATTGCCAAAGTAAAAATAAAGTTGTACCTTTAAGCATAATTTCCCAATTTTAAGCTCCTTGACATGGCTAAGGCTTAGCATAAATCCTCTGAGCAACTTATTGGATCTAAACGAGATATGATATCAACAAGTAATTATATGATATCAACAAGTAAGTAGTCTGGTAACAAACTTATTGGATCTTCTTTTTTGATTACTTGTTGATATCATATCTCGTTTAGATTCTACAAAAGAACTTTGTTTTCGTTTCATCACATTTCAATGGCGATTGCGGCTACACACTTGTACCAAAAAACCAATTTTATTTACCCTTAAGAATTGAATGAAGTTTACTTTTGCCCCTCAACTTTCGAAAATTATAGTTCCTTGCTTGCATAAAATTCCTTAACAACATTTCATTTACAACAACCACGTTCTCATAAGTGCTTATACAGTCGTGTAAAAGGTTGAAAAGTATATATTCATATCTTCACATCTAATAACTCATCATGTTTCAAATGAGTCCTCTAATTTACTATTTACTAGGGGTAGAAATGAGCCGAGCCGCTCGTGAAAAGCTCGAAATCGAATCGGTAAAAAGCTCGAACGAGTTGAGCCTAAACGAGCTCGAGTCTAAGTTGTAGCTCGTTAATTAATCGAGCTCGAGCCCGAGCTTTACATACAAAGTTCGTTTAGGCTCGCGAGCCTAAACGAGCCCCTCGGTATTAAACATATATACGAGCCGAGCTCGAGCTTATTAACGAGCTCAATAAAGATATATTACAAACTGAGCTCGAGCTCGAGCCAAGCTTTAAATTTCATGGCCAAATTGTATAAACGAGCCGAGTTCGAGCCGAGCTCGAGCCTATATAATATACAACAAGCCAAGCTCGAGCTTAAAATTTAAGGCTCGAAACGAGCCGAGTTCGAGCTCGAGCCTTTTAAAACTTAAACGAGCCGAGCTCGAGCTCTGACAGGCTCGGGTTCGGCTCGGCTCATTTCCAACCCTACTATTTACATCTTTTCTAAGGGGATATTATCTTGACTACAATTATTGTAGCTAATTGGCGACAATTCTCCACCAAAATTACACAATAAAAGATTCAGGGACCCACATAAATAACTCATGGACCCACAAATGAACTCAAGGACTCACAAATTATAGCACAAAATTGTATGGAGTTGACTACACTAAATTATTGTAGCTAATATATTCTCATTTTCTAAATTGTTAATTTCCAAAAACATATACTGGCGTATAGCCTTTTAAAATATCATAAGTGAAAAAAGTGTCATGTCCTCGATCTTCCTTTGAACAAATATACGTGTTATATAAAAAGCTATTATAGGATTTAATACCTCCACGAGGAAGGATGGTTTGATAGGAGGGATGAAGCCTTCCTCTAATTGGTTTGCAGCTTGTTGAGAAGGAAATGTAATCCTCTTGGTGAATTAGTGATTTCTGCTTCATTTTGGGGCTTTGGAACGGTCAAAGTATCATTTTGAAGTTGCATGTTATGAAAATATTGTTACTGATTGATGTTTTTTCACCTTTTCATTAAAAAAGGATGGTCTGAAAGGGGTACATTATCTGATGTTGTGTATGTAATATGATATGGGAGTTGGAGAAATAGGATTGCGCAAGCGAAGCCAACGAACATAAAAACTACGACACGTCTTAGCGAAAAAATATTTCCTCATACTCAAGTCACTTTCCATGTTGTGAAGATTCAACAGATGCAAGAAGACTGAAGACAGACTTTATTTCATCATATGGACTAACTTGGCGACTTCTCCAAACAATCTCATTGTTTACATGAACTTGGTCAATAGCTATATTTTGGCTCGGTTGATATAGGGTGCACAAATATTTTTAGTGGTGTAATGTACTAATGTTGTCTACTTAAGTTTTGGTAGGTAATTATTAATGATGCCAAACGCTAACAAAATTTAAGACTGGTCTTTCTCTTGAGTTAAATATCCACTGATTCACAAAATGAATGACAGAATGAATTTGTATAATATGCATCTTTCAATGAGCTGCAACACATTTCTCATTTTTAAGTGAAGGGGGTCAGTTTTATATTATATAGTACTTCGTAAAACAAATACCTGAACCAAGTAAACTTACTTTTTGGTAATACAAAAAATCGGCTGATAGAATAGTATTGTTCGCACCATGTAGATACATTTTATTATTTTTATGATACAACAAAACAAAAAGGTAGTAGTTTGGAGGTATCATGAATTTTAGTGGCTCGTACTATCACGACAAAGAGGATCTTAAATACACATGTATCAGAACTCCATGAACTAATTATACTCAATTTTCATATTATGTGAATATATATAATAGAAATGCAGTGGTGGAGCTTGAGCATATCAATTGAGGGGGACGAGACATTCTAGCGTAACATGTATCTTTTTATATAAAACAGAAATTACATTGTATAGTTTGTTTCAATGAAGCATTTTTATAGTAGGACTTCATTTTTGAAACTTTAATATATCTTAAAGTTTTTTATGTTTTTTTCTCATATTTTGAGGGGGTCATAATGTAAATTATTTTCCCAAAATTCCATATTTCACTCAAATGGGTAAAAGGTCAATGACCCGGTAAATATCATATTTCACTCAAATGGCAACTGCAAATAAGAACCTTTTGGGCAGGAGTCCGGGGGTTTTCGCGGGTGTACGGGTATCCCATGGATTTGTTGACATAGTGTTAATTTTTGAAAAAAAACATCGATTTTTCTTAANGGGGGGGGGGGGGGGGGGGGGGGGGGGGGGGGGGGCCGGGCCCTCACAGCCCTCACTATCCTCCGCCATTGTAGAAATGCATGAATTTTTGTGGCCTCCTCAACTGATATCCTTATGTAATGACACCACTTGTACTCCTCTAAAGACGGCCCTGTTTAGAAGGTAAACTCAACGTAAGATTACTGGTTCAAAGTTTAAATTAAAAATCTAGTGCATGTCGGACTCGCAGGTGTGGACTTGGTGACTCAAAAGGTAAAATAGATGTTAGATAGGTTTGAAACTATGTGAAAAGACATTCCTAACAAATTTAAGTGATAAAAGGTTAAAATTAGAACCACAACATAATTAGTTTGGTTTTAAATTAGGTTGACCTGGTGATAATTTAGGTAGGGTTACTTAAGCTTTTTGTCAATGGCAGGAAGTTATGATTTTCGGATAGAAAGTGGTAAGTCAGGTCTAAAAGTTGGTTTGCGCGAATTTTCTAAATTGCAACATAAAAGAAAAATTATTCTACAAGATACAATCCTTTAATACGACCAGGTGATTTTTTTTTTTTTTTTTTTTTTTTTTTTTTTTTTTTTTTTTTTCAAAGGCAACAAATTATATCGATGATTAAATCAACAAGATTAATTACGTTCACGAAACGACCCTAAAGACATCACGACCCTATAGATGAGATTACAATGACACAAATCTTACTTCAAACCTAACGGCCTTACAACTACAACGATCCTTGTAAACACAAAAAACAGAATCTAACAAAACTTGCCATTGAACCTAACATAATATATGACCAAATAAGGGCAAACACTTAATAGACCACTAAACTAACGATCCAATTACAAAAAATTCACTTATTTTCCGTCACACCTAATGAAGTTGTGTTTGTTTCACTTGAATTTAACTATCTCATCTTACTGTTATAAAGTTTCAATATGAATAAAATAATGTTATTTATTTTTTTATAAATTTCTAAATGGTTTTAATTGACCATCCTTTTAAGTATATATTAAACCGTAGCAATATGATAAATAAGTAAAACTTTCAATATTGAAATTCACAAACACATCGTTGCAGTTCACCCTTTTCAGCAAACGTGTTATGGTTATCACTTCAATTCCCCGGTTTCACGAAAACTACCTTGGATTCTAATTCAACGAACCTGAAAAGTTCAACCTAACATTATTTGTTGTTCAAATATAATACCAAAATTCATATAACCATTTGAGCCCGCAAAGCAAATTAATAACACATACAATTTGGCCCAAGTGAATATTGGTTCAAGACAAAATCCGGCCAAACCAACCTAATAAACTTTATAGTATATAAAAATTACTACTTTTTACCCTAATTTCACTCACACTTATGCACGCCCATCCTAATTAATCTATCAACCTAAAAACTCAGCCACAATATATATCTACCACAAACACACTTTTGATGAACTAAAGATCGAATACCCCTTTTCTCAAACCCAAATGACAAACAAAAACACTCGTGTAGTGTTTTGTTGGATCTCGGCTTAGAAATTTTTGAGGACTCGGCTAAGGTGTATACTTCGTTGATTGTTGAAGATCGATGATGAGTTTGTATAGATCTTTAAAGATCTTTTCATGAAATGATAAAAACATAAGTAATCCCTAAATTGAGTGTGCAATGATCTTTAATTAGAAGGGGTTTTTAGGGTGTTAATGGGTTGAAGGTTCTGTGGATGGATATATATGGTTAAGAGGCAATCAAAGATTAATGTCAACTCATATTGGGTAAGATAGGTAAGGTCTTAATGCGTCCGACTAAAAAAAATTCATCTGACAGACTAGTAAGTGATAGCAAGCTAGTCGGATCTTTTTGTAAAAGACAAACACACCTAAAGACACCCCTCAGTTATGCCACAATATATAGACAACATCCAAGCTACTAAGCATGTTAAGTCCAAGTCATATTAATTTTGCAAAATGACGCACATAATATATTACTCCTTAGTTCAAGCTAAGAAGTATATCTTCAAGTTCGAGTTAATTGAGTCACTTCAATATAGACCCGACCTAAAGTGTTCACATCTATATACTCTCTACCAATTAAATACTTGTTATCATTCATACTCATTTAAATCAATTTTGATTGATTGAAACATATTATGGATGTTTATTTTGAGATATTTCAAAACATATTAGTGGATATATTTATTTTGAGACCGATATAGTAGAATTATTCATTAAATCGTGTCATTCATTGCATGCTACAACCATACACTTTGCAATCAATACCCATATTCTTCTTACAAACGCATTTAGTGCCACATTTTCTTGTACTATATCAATTTACATTTTACTCCGTATTGTTTATGAAGTGAATGATTCATTCTACACTCAAATAATGGAGTTCACATCTAGAATTCACATTCTACAAACTAAAATAAGATATGCTTATCAAAAAGCAAAAAACAGTGTACTCAAATAGATAGATATAACTCCACTGATGATTTTATATATTTTGCTATCATGAAAAAGGTAAATAACCAATAAGTGAATTTAAATGTGCAACTTTGTAATCATGGTATTACTATTTTGTAAATATAATCTTTAAGTTAAACAGTAAACTTTATTTTTATAATGGTAACTAACTATCTCATGATATATACAGCAAATATATTTCACATATTTTAAGCATAACTTGAATCCGCAAATATTTAATTATAGAGCTTCTTACATGATAAATGGTATCATTGAGACACCCACCACCTCGCTTTACTACCTGCTTTATATAGTTCAACGTGTTTTCATTTCTTATTTACGGAAATATATTGTGTTTGAACTTAGAGATCCCTTTAAACTTAATAAATGCTAAGGCTTACCAAAAAATCATATTAAAATATTAATCATGTTACTAAAATCCGCACAATGTAAATTTCAGAAGGAAGTAAAGACCACATCCTACGCATCTTATATTTATTACGATTACGAGAAACAGATCTCTACTCAATCATCGTCCATCGATCCAATCATACGATCCAACGGTTCAGATAATCAGCCCCACATTAATATAAATCCATGAAAACTATAACATACAAAGTCCACACACATTTTATTACAACAAACACACACAGGTTGTCTTCTTAATGCTATTTATAACCCTCCCCACGGCCTAACCATTTTTCCGGCATCTGTATCTATATCTATATCCATATCGACATATCGACATCAGAATATATTGAGTCGATAAATCCAAAAAATAAAAATGGAAGGTATCTCAACAAAGGTATACAAAGGAGTAAAAGGCTACTGGCGCAGGAGACGCTACCAGAGGCTAGGTAGCGACTCTGTACGCCAGAAGCGCCCCTTCTGGCGTATTAGAATAACGCCAAAAATAAAGATAAAGCTGAAGCTGAAACTGAAGCTGAAATGTTCACCTAAGAAACTACTACGCAAGATACGTGACGGTTACGTAAACATGATGCTAAAAATGGCGAATTCGCCTATGATCGGTGCAGGAGGTGCTTACGGTACTTATGGTGGTTATGGTGATGGAGTAGCATCATTTGGAATGAGACCAGTTAAGGAGTACGATGAAAAGATGGTCATCGAGATCTATAAAGCGTTAGCTATGAGACAATCGCAATTAGTACCCATTGATGAGTCCAAAGTTGTTGTATCGCGGTGAATGTATTTGATGATCATATTTGGTGTAATATTGTTTTTTTTATTTTTAAGGAATATGATTAAAGTAGTAAGTTGGTAATTAGTAATTACTACTAGTAATAAAGTTGTATGATCTTTGTTAGAGTAGTGGTGTTTGATTGATATGATGATGTTGGTCAACTAATGCACATGGGTGATATTAATGGTGTGTTTGCTGTATGCATGTACCGGGGATTTTGCATCTGTGATTTTACGCATTCTTTCTGTGGTGAGCGGATTTTTTGGTCGGTTTGAGTTCAATTCGTGCAAAGTTTTTTATATTGTTTCGACTTTTATTAGAGTATGTAACGATGTACTTTTTTAAAAACATTCGTAATAATTTTTCTAAGAGAATACGGTTCAAGTGCGTTATAGGGTAAACCGGGCACCTATAACACTAGCCATCCATGTTATACAACACCGCCCGTCGGTGCTATAGGTGGCTTCGCCATTAGGACCACGTAAGTTTTTTTGGTGCGTGTGTGTGCGCGCACGCGCGAGCGAGGTTTTTCAGTGATGTTTTATAGAAATGTTATTTAGAGTATGTTTTTAAGGATTTGTATTATATGATAAAATCTGACATGGTATAGCACATATAACATGTTATAGGCATCATATGCACCTAACTCTATAATGTCACATGTTTTGGATTCATAGATGAAAAACGTGACTCACTTGTTTACTCTCTAATTAATCACTACACATACAATTAGTAAGCTCTGTATAAACAAGTCTAGGAATACAATTTTTTTATTTTTTATTTTGTAGTATAATATAACAATTTGGCAACTCTGTACCTATTACCATTAAATAATTGTAGCAAACAACATTAAGATAAATTATGTTATCTACTTAGGTAAAAGATGAGTGTAGCGCATTGTGATTTTTGTAAACTGATTTAAACGTTTAACCGGCCATAAAATAAAAAGCTTGGGGCCAATTTCTTTAAGGGTTTTGCTAAACAATGCCCATTGGGCAATGTTTAATATAAATATAAAAGAAAAATTGGACTTTGTTAAATCAAAAATAGTATATATTTAAGTTAATTTTTATGTTCATTTATTGTGTATTAAATGCAAATTACTTTAAATATAGAAAAAATAGATTGTTTAATGCTCCTTAAACATTGCCCAGTGGGCAGTGTTTAGCAAAATCCTTTCTTTAATGGTACACATATCATTTACCGAAGCAAACCTTTCACAATAGTAGTTAGTAAATGTAAAATCTGAAAGGTTAATGTGACTTCTATTTGTTAAATTCTCATATGAGCAAATTCATTTTTGGAATATTCAATTATCAAGTAGTCCAATGAATACATTTTAACTTTTGTTGTCTCAATCTATTAACTAAGAAACAAGTAGCATATCAAAATCAGATGAGCTATTGAGCTAATACATTATTTGTAAACATATAATAATCCAATCATTAGAGGATTTGTTTAGATTCAAACAGACAAAGAATAAATTACATAGAAAACTTATAATGTAAATGGTACTCCTTCCGTCCCAAAATTTAAGTCCACTTTGACTTTTTTAATCTAACTTTGACCTTAAAGATTTTTGTTTGTATTATATAATACTTTATGCAAAATATATAAATGGATTGAGTTTTAAATGTATTTTCATATGATAGAATTTTCATCAAGCATTATATGATAAAAACCAAAATATTTATGGTCAAAGTTAGATTAGAAAAGTCAAACTGGACTTAAATTTTAGGACGGAGGTAG
>LBNU01013914.1:118841-129649 GCA_014162995.1 Artemisia annua | reverse complement strand
AAAAAAAAAAAAAAAAAAAAAAAAAAAAAAAAAAAAAAAAAAAAAAAAAAAAAAAAAAAAAAAAAAAAAAAAAAAAAAAAAAAAAAATAAAAAAAAAAAAAAAAAAAAAAAAAAAAAAAAAAAAAAAAAAAAAAAAAAAAAAAAAAAAAAAAAAAAAAACCTAAGATGATAGAGACACATAGCAAGTTATCAAAGCTAGTTTTGCCGTTCCATAAACCAAAGTCATTGCTAGACTTCTTTAGACTTTTAATTATCCTATCTTTTATTTCTATTTTCAAATTGTCTTCTTTAATCACATAGCTTTCCACCAAAATATAACAAAAGAACCAAATATCACAAGAAAGAATTAGATAACTTTCGATTGAAAAGGAGGTATTATGCAAAACTAATTATTAAAAATTAATAAAAAAATTAACACTAAAGAAGTTAGAAAGATAAATTTTGTATTAAAGGATTTTTTGCGCAAATAACTTTAAAATATAAAGCTTCATTTTAGAGTTTTCTTTAGGCCCTCACAAAAATTGAGCCGCTCCTGGTTGAGCATGTCACTTTTCTAATTAGTTACACATAGATATAAGCATCACTAGGTGGTTGGATGTCAATTCTTGCATTCACACGTTGTATACGTACAGAATTATCGATTCCTTTGGAGATTAAACTCCTTTATGACTTAGAAGACTAAAAATGTATATGCGCAATCTATTAGACACTACTATTAGTTAGCTAGCTCAAACCCGAATGTGAGGGCCTTTAATTAAGATTTCATATATGCTTTTGACTTTGTAATTTATACTAGTAAAATGTTATCAATAAAACAATAAAATTGGCAATATATGTTATGTCTCGTAAAACTAAAATGTAGGTCGAGTGAAAGTTGTGATTCAGCATTTCAGCCCTTAAAAGTCAATCGGGACTATGTTAGGTGGTTCGTGTGGATGATCAAATAGTGGAAAGGGGTAGCAAATCGTCATATATGTGGAATATTTTATTAGATACCCATGATGATTGTTAGGAAGATGGCATGCAAAAACACAAAAAATATAGAGATGTGAAGTGTGCAGGTATGGACTTAATGAAGAAAGAGAAGACCATTTATTATTTTTTGGTATCGGTTGATGCCTACACGTACCTAGTGATAAAGACTACTCACCGATCCCTAACTCATCTTACCCGAAATACCTGCACTATACATGTGTTACATCTTTAACCTCAAATAGATAAAAGTTTATCAATGCATGTGTGAATATGTGATGGACTTGTGTAACAAGGACCGTAAAAATGTTTAAATTTTAGATATAATTTCTATAGTGGTTCCTTGTATTGCATATCTAGTTTAGAAGAGATTGAGTATTCTTTTTGTTGTATTTCTTTCATAAGTTTGATTCATGCAAGTATGCAACTTGCTATTGTCTAAATGTGATAAAATACAATATTGTAGAACTTCTAAATTTTTTTGTTCTTGTTAAAAAGGAGAAACGTTATCACATGTTTCTTTCTATTTCTACTCATAACAAGGGAAAGTGGCAAGTGGGCATTCAATCTTTAATTAGCAAATAGAGGTTTACGTACGTACTCAAGATCACACGTCTAGGATATCAATGCATGTGTAAAGAAACTAGACGGAGGGAAAGTGGCAAGTGTGTGTATTGTTTTTGTTGTAACATTCCTTTCATAAGTTTGATTCCTGCAACTTGCTGTTGTCTAAATGTGATAAAATAGTCAAATGCATTGTTGTACAACTTCGAAATCTTTGGTTCTTGTTAGAAAAGAGAAACCATATCACATGTTTCTTTCTATTTTTACTCATTGCATGGGAAAGTGGCAAGTGGGCATTCTATCATTAGCAAATAGAGGTTTACGTACTCATACCATGGGAAAGTGGCAAGTGGGCATTCGAGATAAACATTATATTGTCTGTGTGCAAGGATGAGGAGTCGATCGAGGACCTTCCATGTAAATTGTTTTCGAACAATTCATGCAATTTTTTTATTCTCAACGACGAGTACCATTTGATACAACCATAATTAGTCAAAAATTTAATTAGTTAGAAACTTTGTCATCAACTCTATAAGTATTACACAATCTTTTTGACTCCAGAACCATCATCTTATGACTAATTAATGCTATTAATAATGCAAAGAGCCATCAGTAACTCGATGAATTATTTTTTATGTAGACCTAAAGAAAACATTGACATGTTTAGGTAAGACTTCCTTTTTTTAGGTACTTTTGAAGCTCATGGATTTTACGGGGCATTTATTTTATGAAGAAAAGTACAGGAAATGCTATATTTCTCCTGTATTTATTCACACGTCCGTATTTATCAAATTGGTTTGTGGGTCATATTTTTGTGCTACGATGCGACCACTTGACGAAAGTACCCAAAACTTGACACATCTAATTTTTTTTTCGGTGAGTGAAGTGGTCAAACGCCCAACCGTATTTATCAAATTGATATATTTATGCCTCTTCTATCAAAACGGTATCAGGTATCCTATCGTTCTCTTGTCGCGCACTTATCTAGTAATCATTCTCTCTACATATTTTATTGAATTGTTTTGTAGATAAGTAGATTGAAGTACATAACACATATATACCGTGTAAAATTGACACGTAAAATTTTGTAGTCGTAAATGCTATGTCCACTCAAATCAGTTCATGACTCATTGGATGCTCACTTTGCCTTTCCTCGTAGTGAACATTGATTTTTCCATGTGTCAAGTCTTTATTTTTTAGGAATTTTCAGATTAGCAAGGTCGGACATCCTAAATGGGCCTGAGTGGCTGGGTTGAACATTTGATATTGGGTACTTAATGTAGGGAAGGCCCAAATGTTTAGGTCGACTTCTACTACTTCAGGCCATTTGATTCTGGGCTTTTGATGGACATCATAAATATCATACTTAGAAATGGAACGCAAAAGGAAAAAAGAAAAGGAAAATAACTAAAACAAAAAATGTGCATAACTGAATGGTAGTCATGTAAAAACTAATAGTAACAATCAAACAACTTAAAGTTGCACTCAACCAACCTCTCTACGTGATTTATTACTTAATAAGAAAATCAGTACGATTGTCCCTCCATATATACAATCAACATACAGATCAAACGATTGTCCCCAAATCGACGCAATCGAAGAGAATACAAAAAGACTCACAACAAAGAATCTCACTGCAACCAACAAACTATCAACTATACTAGACAATCATGATCAAGATGATCAACTAACAATAGTCGAAAGATTGAGAGAAAAATAACTTGTGTGTGTAAAACATAATGATAGATTAATGCTAGATCTTATCAACGCGACACTGCTTAGAAGAACTTCAAACCCTGCACAAATGAAACATACAAAACAAGCACAAAGTATATAAAATATTAAAATTCTACAATATTAATTTAACCCATGTAGTTGTACTTTATTATCAGAATGAGTTTGCTTATAACACACATATTTCAACAAGTAAATCTACAACTTCAATCTAAAGACAAACTAGTCAAACAGGTAATACGTGTCGAAAGTCATACAAATATATGCGCAAAATAATTATAGTTTTGATGGTGTTAAACATTTAGCACAAAATTATTGCACGACAAGTTTTAACTTATTTGTAAATCTTCTAAGCCAAAATTCCCAACATAAGTCGAAACACATCTTATATACAAATATAGTAGGATTTAACCTTGGGCCAAAGTGAAAGATCGACTTCGAGTGCCATTGAGACTAAAGATTGCGAAACATGATGATAGTTTTTTGTCCTTTACGTTTGGGTTTCATCAACAACATCAAATCAAAATTTATTTTGAACAAAAAAATGGAACAACCATGTAATGTGATGAGAAGTCGATGAAACATGAGTCCAAAAAGTATCTTGTTAGACATGAAGTTTCTAACTTTTGTTCATACAATATAATGACATATTGACATGAACTTAATTAGAGAGATATTTGATTAATACATACATGGGAGGGTTGCAAACTTATAACAACTTAATCACCATTTTTGCTTGGATGGACTTTCATAACTCTGTATATGTATATACATACAAATATATACAGAGAGTGGACACAAAAAGGTTTTTGCATAGACAAAAGTAGAAAGAAATAATTAAGCAAACAATGTGTCGAGCTGATAATTAAATTACATGCTAAAACGACAAAAATGTGCATGTGTTTGGTGAAATTGCGTTATCAATGTGACTGATTTGAGACAAAACAACAAATGTGTGCATGAAGCACACGATTAAGTGATGGAGTGAAGATGAAGCATAAGTTAAACTGAATGTCCATTTATTCTCAAAAAAGTATACCACAAAATGCTCTCTTTTCTAACTAACCGTAGCAAATATACAATTAATGTGAAAATTAATTTGTAACAAAGTAATATGGGTTACTTACACCTGACAGGCTAACATAAACTAGCTAAATGGCTCACATAAAGATAAATTCGACCAATATTAAGTCGTTTAAACATGAATATTGTAAACAACTCTTAAATATAAACGAATAACTTAGAACTAATTTCCAAATCTTAGTGATAAAAAAAGTGAAGTGAAAAGTGGAAGGCAGGATTCGGTGGGTTGTAGCATACGCCACCATTCGTCATCGTATATCATAATTGTTTTCCACGAACACTAACAACCACCATTCCACATGGAATATCGAATAATTTCGAAAGTCAAACTTTATACTACACCTTACCCCACCAAAATAACATTTCTTCAAACAAATTCGTAACTTGAGTATACCTTAAGTAATAGTACTTGCTCACACTTGCTTTTTATTGCTTAGCTTGCTCTTCTTCTTCCTTAAAAGTCCAAAGGTAATGATATACTGGCATCTAGTTAGTTGTGTCATTGTTTAGCATAGAAATGTATTAAATACGGTACATTGTAGTCTTTTTAATAAAGAAAATGCGTAATATTATTATCAAAAAAAAACACTCGGTTCTTATAATTAACTCAATAGGTCAAAACAAACCATCCAATGAGTCGAGTAGCAATTCAATTGGCCGTCTTTGTTAATGTAGTTTGGTCGATGTTTGAATTTGTGTCTCAAAAGTGATTAAATGCCATTCATAACATCTTTTTGTTAGTCGAGCTGCAATAATCACTTATAACATCACAGTTAAAGCCTTGAGAGGAATCTAGATAGTGTTGCTTTATTTATTCCTAGATTGTAACTGTACTTTTTAGCTTCTAGTGTTTTACTAATAGCTCTTTTATTAATATAATTCTGTCGTTCCAAAAAAAAAAAAAAAAGGTGTTTGATTCTACGCAACGTGTAAATATTGAAATGATGTAATAATAAGAGTAAAATAAAAGTAAATGAGGTAGTCATTTGACAACTAAATATTCAAGTAATCTACACCATTTTATAACACATCTTGTCTTAACCGTAAGAACTTATTTATGCATTAAAATGTATACGAGATAGTGAAATCAAAATCAAATCCAAATACAATTCATTCCAATTATACATGAAAGTTGAAACTATATAATATCAAACGCACAATAACACCAATAATTTCATAGCTTTAGTCCCATATATACACCACCTTACACATTGTTGCTTCACTTTTCAAATTCCACATAACACAATGACTAAAATCTCTCTATTTTTCACAACCTTAATCATAACATTCACCTTAACAACATGCGATGATCATGTCACATGTACTATGTGCGACGAATGCGAAAATCCATGTCAACCACCACCATCACCACCACCACCTTCCACTGACAACAACTGTCCACCACCACCATCACCACCATCACAACCACCACCAACACCGTCATACCCTCCACCACCACAATCCACTACACCATCAACACCCTCTGTGCCAAATTTACCATATTACTCGCCGCCGCCACCTTCTGGTGGCGGCGGTGGAGGTGGCGGCTACGGGTACCCAACTCCGCCGCCACCTAATCCGATATTACCATATTTTCCTTTTTACTATTATAATCCACCACCACCTCAGAGTTCAGGATATGATCATATAAAATTTAAATATGTTCATATTATTATGTCACTTTTTGTGATAATATATGAGCTATTCTGATAACTGGTCAGCGTTGTCGGTTATCAACATTTTTATATTTAATTCTTATTAGTAAATTCTGACTTTTTTGAAGATAGTTGAAGAAGAAGAATGTTGTGATCGGAGATGATCAAACAAAGAATGAATGATCTCGGTTCATATTATTTTTATATATGTAACTTTTTCTTTTTTGGATTAATTGTAGTTTTAATATCTCAATCAATAATGAGTGTAATTTTTTGGTTTACATTACATCTAAGTGAATGATCATCAGCAGGAGTATCGTTTGTTTCGACTAAATTGGAACTAGTACATTGAGTTTATATAAAGTCGATTAGTTGTGTTTGAGATTTTTTGCTTATTAAGGCTTGTTTGATTGGTGATTCACAAGATATATGTTTTAAAGCATATTGGCCACCTATAGAGTGATCTTTATGTCAATATCAATGTATTTATACGGTAGCATGCCTTTATGCCAACTTATAGCATTTGGTCGATCTTATAATTTTAATCCAAACTTAGCAGTTCCTAGTTAACAGACTAATTTGTTTTAACGAGCTAAAGATGTTGTAACTGAGTCTATGAGCAATGGGGTATGATCCGACACAGTCCCCATCTTATGTGACACCAACCCAACGCGTCCCACCCTAGCCTATTAACAGCCTCCTTCCGATGTGTCCCACCCTAAAAAAAAACAGAAGTCGATCGCGTATGCGATCGAGTTGTGTTTTGTGTTTGTGTGTGTGGGGTGTTTTATTAAATGGTTGTTTGAGATTTTTTGGTGGTGTCATCAGTCTTTTTCTTACACTAAATTTGTCATGAAATTGTTCTAAAAAAAGAAAGCTGATGCCGCAGTAGTGATTTTGGTGTCTTGGTAGTCACCATTACACTTGGGTCTAAGCTTAAGGGTGGTCTTTAAGATCATATGTGATATGTCGAGTAATCACTTATGATTCATCAATACTGTTACATCAATATGTCATATTATCGTACACTCTAATCGTCTACTCGTCACTTTTTACACGGAACAGCCACCATCCACTTTTTATCATAACAACAAAATAGAACACCACCACGATCAAGCATTTTTTGCTCGACTTCACCATGAGGTTCAGTGATGACCACTTGCGGCCACTAGCCACCTTCTATCGTGATTGATGGCATTGCACATGCTCCAATTGTTTTGAAACAAAATAGGTTTGTTTGGTTTTACTAGATGTTTTTCATTCTTGTTTTAAGCTATGTTACTTTTCAAGTGTATGTAAAGCAGATCCGATTGTCATCAACTTATTCATAGACAAGTAAAGCTTTACAACACGTACAAAAATATTTAAATAATTAGGCCGAATGGGGATAATGTCTTCGGTTCACATCATATGCATTTACTATCAATATACTTACCTTTTGTTATGTCGTGACTCATCAGAAAATAACATTTTAAAGTAGATTTATGACATAATTTTATAAAAATATTCTATCACAACGTACGATAATCCCTTTACAACTACAATAATCTAATTAGCTAATTTTCACAATGGTGTTATCTCTTATATGTTACTTTGCATTGCTTTTCTGCACTATTAGAAAATGTATAATAACGTAGTCTGGAATATACATGTAAGTTATATAGATTAGTACAAATCATCAATCAGCGTTCGCTAACGAAAAAAGTTTGCCCTCTAATGTCATACAGTAGAAAGCCATTGATGATTTTAGGTATGTTGTGAAAGTAAATCAATCTAATAAAACAAATATATTTGGGCTCAATCATTACTAAGAAAATGTATATGGCAAGCTGTCAAAAGCATAAAGTGGCAATCAATAATATTTAGGCTTCCAATTTTATTCGCCTTTGGGTTACCTTTGCAACAAATGGGGCTGGAAAAAAGAAAAAGAAGGATATCTTTTTATTTTCTTCTTATTTTTGTTTTTTAATTGTTTAGCATAGAAGCAACTCAACAAAACTTTGTTCCAAAAGTATACCCTCACTACACCTTGCTCTTTCAAAAGCTTAGTGGTGGTTATAATTCTTGGATTTAATGGTTACTGTATATTGGTATTTCTCTTGTGATAATTATCTTTTGTATCGGATTCGCGAACTTTTCATACATTGTATATACTAAAGTTCTATAGATGTTGGATCATATCATGTTTATACGTTGGTAATAATGTTATAACTTCCATAGGTATATGTAGTTACTAGTTGCAAATCATAAATCAAATCCATACATCATCAAAATAGAATTTACATAGTGGTCGAAGGCAAACGAGCAACAAGCTGCGCCGCTAGCCCTTTTTGGATTGCAATAAAAAGTAAAAACTAGGGGTGTAAACGAGTCGAGCTTTTAACGAGCTACTCGAGCTCGAGCTCGTTTAACTCGAGTCGAGCTTGATAATTTTCGAGCTCGAGTCGAGCTCAAACAAAATTTAGAGCTCGATTAATTTCACGAGCCGAGCTTTTAAAACTTATATTTAGCTCGGCTCGTTCGAAAGCTCGTTTAGTTATTCGAGCCGAACGAGCCAAACGATTTACTCGAGCTAAACGAGCCGAACGAGCTAATCGAGCTAAATATGTAGTTTCAAAATATTTTAATTTTAAATTTTTAATTACTATAAGTATTAGGTTAAACTTAAAACCAAAACTAGCAAGATGTTAATCTTCAATCACATCAAAGATCTACACTTTAGTTTATATGTAAAATATACATACAAACTAGTAAGCTTGGGTTTTTATTTTTATAGACCCCACATTGCCTTCCTTTTGTTTCACTCATCCAATATGGGATGTGAAATGAAATCTTTTTTCTTTTCTTTTTTATTCAAGCTTACAAGTAAAACTTGGATTCTTAATATGTTTGAATAAGTTAAATGTGATAAATAAATTGATATTCATATATATTCATTGATCATATAATGGTTAATATTAGTTTTATGTTAGTTAAGTGTTTTATAAAGAAGTAACTAATATGTTTAATAAACTCTTTATCAAATATATAAATGATTTAAATCCAATCATAAATACCACTAAATAAGAATTATGAATCATTAGATGATTTCAACGAATCTCGCTCGTATGACTCACGTGATGTTGAGAGTTATATTGAGGTTTTTGTGATTATAAATACAACATATGTATGTATATTGTATATATACGATCCCCTTTTATGATTTTCACGCTTACACACATAAAAGACACATACGATGAAATTCAGATATGCGTTATCACATGTGACACATATGTATGATACTCAAATATGTATAGACACATAGACACGTACGTATGAAGCCAAATATGTATGGACACACACATATGAAATACATAAGTCCGACTAATATTTACATATAAAGACACATATTTGATATATATACATATGCATAAACTCATTGTGAGGTTGCTAAAAACAGTTGGTTCATGGTTCTTAAATGATATAACATAAACAACGTTATTCATGGTTATTAGACAACAGGACATAAACAACGTTATCATATTCGATCAATCTAATGATGAAACACGGAGATTGTTGTTGGTAATATTCTTGTAGAAACTCTTATTCTGATTTTAGTTATGAACTAACTAACTCTTACACTCGTTTAATTCATGTTAACTAGTTGATATATTTATGACAATGGTTTATTGATTATAATCCATTACATGTGAATACAAACATGTTTATGTATACACGTACAATGTCTGTCATATAAGCATTTATACATACAAACACGCACATACATTCTTACATATGATACACACATACATTTACAAGAGACACATGAAGATACATAAATACACAATACACATACACATACACATACACATACACATACACATACACATACACATACGTATACACATACACATAACTGACTTGGTTCACGACTCAAACAATTCATAATTTACTTGAGCTCATTAAATAATTTATGATCTTAACTCTAGCTCGAATAACAAAATTTCCTCGACCAATTTCATGAATCGAGCTTACAAAATTATATACTTGGCTATACTCACTCGAAAACCATGTATATAAAAAAGAGGTAAAACATATACTAGGGAATCATAGATGATACAAGTATATCAATTATATGTTCTTTATGAACCTTAATTAATCATTTATTTTATTCTTTGAGCATCAATTTTTTGTTCTTTTCTATTATTAGATCAAGCATATTAACTTTGTTATTTAGTTTAATTAGTAAATTTGTTAGCATAAATTAACGAAAAAAATATAAAATTTTTAATTAAGAATTACAATTATAATAGAAAATGTAACAATATAAAATTTATGTTTTGAAAATTATGTGTAGTAGTTGTATATTGCCTAATCAAAGAAACAAGATGAAAAGTATCCCACATTGAAAATAATAAGAAAAGTGAAGAGAGATGGACACTATAAAACAAAGACCCATTTCATATTTCATAAACAACTACATCTACTTGAAATTATAAAAAATATAAGTAAGATTGTTATACACTCTTTTGCTTCAAATGCAAACTAGTGTTTATTATAAGTTACATAAACTTTAGTTTAACATTAGAACAATTTTTATAATCGTAAACGAGCTTTCGAGCTCGAGCTTGAGTTAATAAACGAGGCTTTAAAGTTCGATATTCTCTACGAGCATATTAAGCTTGAAAGTTTATTTTATTATAGGATTACAAAAATAAAAGTTAAAAATTTTAAACGAGCTTCGAGCTCGAGCTCGAACAACAAAAACATATTCGAGCTCGAGCTCGAGCCAATTTATAAAAGTTTATTCGAGCTCGAGCC
>LBNU01013914.1:107096-118768 GCA_014162995.1 Artemisia annua | reverse complement strand
TATAAAAAATATAAGTAAGATTGTTATACACTCTTTTGCTTCAAATGCAAACTAGTGTTTATTATAAGTTACATAAACTTTAGTTTAACATTAGAACAATTTTTATAATCGTAAACGAGCTTTCGAGCTCGAGCTTGAGTTAATAAACGAGGCTTTAAAGTTCGATATTCTCTACGAGCATATTAAGCTTGAAAGTTTATTTTATTCTAGGATTACAAAAATAAAAGTTAAAAATTTTAAACGAGCTTCGAGCTCGAGCTCGAACAACAAAAAAATATTCGAGCTCGAGCTCGAGCCAATTTATAAAAGTTTATTCGAGCTCGAGCCGAGCTCGAGTCGGGCAGTTAATAAACAAGCCTAGCTCGTTTGGGCCAAAAATCGACTCGGCTCGGATCGTGAACATCCCTAGTAAAAACATTGCCTTTATGATAGCAATTATGCATTTTATCCTACGAAAAGATCCCTTGGATTTAAGAAAAGTTCTGAGTTTCCTTTTTTTGCAAAATAAGAGAGAAACAAAAATACCTTTATAAATTGTAATATGCAAACCTACTAACCTAGTCCTACATTGGAAGAAAAGTAAAACCAATGCTTGTATATAAAACTAATATGTTGACCTATTATAAGATCAATTGATTGATGTAGAATAGTTTAGTTGTATATTCTCAATAATCAATTTGATTTTCTTTTATATCATCAAAGATTGTCATCTATATGAACCAATTTCTTTTAATTTACAAAAACTTCTAGTATTCTTTTTTGATAATTACATATCTAATTTATATGATTCGCGATGGAAGTTTGTGTTCTAAGTTCTAACTCAAATTTTCGTACATTGTATATACTAAAACTCTATAGATGTTGGATCATATCATGTTTATCGCGTTGATAATAATGTTATTTCTTTCATAGGTTAGTTGAAATAAAAACATTCAATTTTTTTTTATTTATTTATTTTATTTTTTTTTATTATTATTTTTTTTTGAACGGCAGAATTATATAAAAGCTAGATCAAACTAGCAAAAGAAAAACAAACAAAACTACATACGCGGGTTTTGCATCCATGCATTCCAATTGATTCTGCTCTTACTATTCTTATTACAAAACCAATTATAAAAAAAAAAAAAAAAAAAAAAAAAAAAAAAAAAAATACCAAATCAAAAAGCTGATGCTTTTTAATTCTTGCGGCGTCAAACACCACCGAGTTCCTATACATCCAAAGGATCCAAATAAGAGTAACACAAGTTGTGTTTAAGATCCTCCGTTGCTTAGACCCTCCACCGTGCTCATCGATCCATTGAAACATGTCAGCCATATTAACGAACTTTGGGATATGAAGATCCAGCCACAACGCGATTCTGTTCCATAACTCCAAAGCAATATTACAAGTAAAAACACATGATTACTATCTTCCACATTGTTGTTGCAACACGGACACAGGAGCGACTCAATGTCAATCCCTCGATGATCTAGACTTGAACGAGTAGGAAGATGATTTAGCATAGCTCTCCACACCAACATATTCACCTTGATTGGAAGAATTTTGCACCAATGAGTCGCTATACTAGCAAATGGAAGATGAGATACGTCTAAACTGTATCTAACATACCTCACCGTGAAGAATTCCTCATCACCAAACTTCCACTGCCATGCATCTTGGACCAAGTTGATACGCATTGAATTGATCAACCCCTTTGTATGAGACGAGAAATTTCTAGATACCAAAGATGTTGATTGTAAAAAGTGAAACGAAAGTTATATTCTCTTTTAGTAAAAAAATAATAATAATAAAAATAAAAAAATAAAATAAAATCATCGAACTAACTTTATTGCAAAGGAAAGTGTTATCATTAGTTTATGGCAACCAGAAAAAAAACTTGTTTAAAGCAAATGATGTACGATTAAAATTTTCAGGATTGGATGATGAGTTGTTTTTGTAAAATTTTAGTCAAACAAAGTCACAAGCCTCATGACAATTGTTCTCAAAGTATTTCCAGTTTTAAGAAAAATAGTAAAATGATTAAGACCACTACTTCAAAAATTAGTTTGTTTCAGTTGCCTTTTCGTTTAGAAACTTTGAATGCAATGTTACAAACAATTTGATTGTTGATTGATTTGAACGACAATTCTGAAACTCATTGTTGAGAAAATAAGTTGATAACATACCATGGATATCATTTGAGTGATTGTGTATAGAAGTTACGAGAATAATAACAGACATATGAGAAGAGAATTGCATGTAGGGTTGTGAATGGTCGCCTTTATCGACTGGTAACGACTCCTTTGAGTTACTAATATACTGAATTGAAGTCATTCTAAAGAGATTTCTACTCGAATTCTAATTATGCTTTTTAACTTATATAAATTGTCATATGCAAACCTATTGACCTTGTCCCACAACGGACGAAAAGCAAAACAAATGATTATATATAAAGTTTATGTGTTAATTTAAATCTAACCACTTGTAATTGAAGGAGTTTAATTAACTACTCTTTACCATTTCAAGTGGTTTTTACTTTTTACAATTGTCGAAATTGTTCAATTTTTTACTTTTAACGATTGTTGATTTGAGATACTTACGGTTTCTGTCCCTCAGACCCATCTTACATCATAAGATTCATCAAGTTCAGTCTAGGACACGAAAAAACTACTCTAGCGTTTGTAATTGTATAACTTTTCAAGTTTTCATATAAGTCCATTCATTAAAACTTTGTCGTCATTCCTAAAAAAACTCATTTTTCTTTCAAGAAAAGAGATACAAAATAGAGCCGGACCGGAGTAGAGGATGGTGAAGGACCATGATTGAGTAGAAGCATGTTTATTTGATCTTCTATCTGCTTTCTCTTTTTGTGTATGAGCAAAAGCAAAGGCATATATAGTTACTCATCTAGAATCCATTTTTTGGGAATTTTTGGACCTTTTGGCACATGACACATTGGCGTTTTCAACAATCTTTTGCCTCCTTTTCATAGCATTACTTCAAGATGATTATTCAGCAGAAATTACGGTAAGTACAACACCATACTAGATACAATTCATTTACGATATAGATCAAAACAATTTGGCTTATTATATTTCGAATTTTTAGACGCATACGGTTGCCATAACGTGAGTCGACTATATGGAGCAAAGAGTACTGCCAAGATAGTTGGGGATTTAAGATCAGTGACAACAGTTTAAAGGCTGCATTACATATGTTACATAATACAATCATGCGGCATGATATTTTAACTTCAATAAACGATTGTGGACTCAAGTCTCATATGAAACAAGTGTATAAGAATATAATAAGATGTATAATAGGGGTATGAGAGTTTTTGTCTTTTAACATAAGATAAATTGTGATATTGACCTCACCCAAATTACGTGATTTGGGCTCAAGGAGCTCGTTAATTCATCAATATCTTTTACTCTCTTAACTTTCTTATATCAACTTACTAGGGTGTTTCTTTTTTCCCTTAGCTAAGGGTTTGGATCCATAAGAGTCCACACAAGTATTTAATAATATTTGTTTTTAATGTGGAGCCCACTTATTTCCACTAATAAGTCTATATCTATAAGGCATAAAAAGTCTTCCTCTCCCCATTAAGACACACTAAGAGGCATAGGTCCCACATGGCCCCCACACATCTCTTAGCTAACAAAAAAAAGAAACACCCCCTTCACTATTAACTCTTTACGACACCTAACTCATGTGATGTTATTGTTAACTACTACTACAAAGTCAAAACATAATTAGCAACGTTCGATGTGAACTTTAGTTACGGAGTATTTGATCAAGTTAAGAGACATTATCAAAATAATTTCTTAGTTATATGCTTATATTTTCAAAACTTTTTAGAGTTTTAGGGAAACGAGAATGGCAGCGGTCCGCCGCGTTGCGGGCGGGCCTATTTTTCGGCCGAGGCCATTTTGCATAAAAATAAAGTGAATATCTAGGCTGTGTATAGTCACGGAATCACAAAGCAAATGGCAAACATACATTTACCTACGTTCTCGCTTGTTTAGCTACATATGAGTCCAAAGTACGAATAAGCAGTTTTTTCGCGAACAGTTTGTTCTATTTATCAAACGATAAACCATTTGCAGCGACAAATAACATTTGTGAAGGGATGTACATGAGATTTGTGTTTATCGGATTGTACATTGTCACACCTTTTAGCCGCAATTCCAGGACCAAAACCCCCTCCTTGCATCCCCCATTTCAGCAGGTAAACACCCCGATTTCAGCCCCATTTAAGCAACTAAACCGACTCATTTCAGGTCCCATTTCAACAACGAAACCCACTGGCTGCAGCCCTCATTGCAGCTACCAAACATACACATTTCAGCGGCAATAGCCACCCCTTTTAGCCGCAATTTCAGTGGCAAAACCCTCTCCTTTTATCCTCATTTCAGCACCAAAACACCCTCCTTTCATCCTTCTTCAAACCCCCATTTTAAGGCCTCCTGTAACATGCCTGTATACGGGTATTCAATACCAATAATCAGTTTTGACAGATAATGCTAAGTGCATCCTATTAGGTGATAACAAAGCTATTGGTAAAAAAATTTCTAGAAGCTATTACTAATTTGCTAGCCTGTATTCATACTTCAAGTCAGTTTCTAAGCGTGTATAATTTAATTGAAATACGCAATGAATATCCAGTTTTGCACATTGCTTCTAAAGCCAAATTCCAAATGCATTGTGGATAACAGTTCACTTCGGGCATAAGTTGGATAGTAAACCTTAAAACAAAAGCTCCACCTATATGATAATGGTCACAACTAAAAAAGCGAGAAAGGCATACATGTATGGTTGTAGTGCAAAAATGGTGAATGGGATTGTGGCGCTCCACTTACTGCCAATGCGGAAGGGTAACACCAAAAAGAATGAAAGGCTATTTCGCGGCCACCATAAACGAACTGCAGAAATGATGTGGACATTAAAAAGAGATGATAGAAAGCCCGCACTTTCGTAGAACTTAAATTAAATTGTGCGAATTATGTAGTACGGGTAATAATGTGTATGCATATCCTAAAAATTCCACGGGTCGGCTAGAGTTACGAAAAGTTATATTGTGGCTCATATGCTTATGTTAATCACCTTATTTAGTAAGCATATATTGAAGAAATAAGTTGCATCAGCTGTTTGAAGTTACTTACTTCAGTTTGATTGTCTTAAAAGATAGAAGTCTTCGTGTATGGCATCCATGTATCTGCAAACAACGGTTACAAAAACGACATATGTTTAGTACTCCCAAAATGAACCTAAATTGGCAACCGTTATTACAAATATGTCAAAAAGGAAGCAAATTTTTTTTGAATAAAACATTAACACTACATGCAGGTTGCTTTTCACTTCGTTCTCTTATCTGCTTAGGAGTGGCAACTGCAAGAAAATCAAACGTAGTCACAATTTAGAAAAATCAGATTATAACTTCTAAACAAAAGGTATAAACCGAAACCCCTATTCACCTGTAGTCAGCCTGACCTTTTATCACCTATACATGTTATAACCATTAATCTACAATCATACCTTTGCTTCCACTTTCATTTCCGAGTGAATTTATTTTCAATCTCACAATTGTCACCACTAAATGCCTGATTCCTTCACCATTATCCTGCTCCATTAACCCTGCATCTTTTATTGAAGTGTTTGCCTTGTTTTCCACCGGTTGTCGTGTCAATCTTTCATTGTTTGTGACATTAGCATGACCATCATTGTCCTCTTCAACATTTCAGTAATTAGTTTTGATATTCTTGTGGTATGAGCAGCTGGTGCTACAGCTATACCTACGATAACAACAATCATGAGCGATACACAGTGCGTAACGTTTTGAAAAATAGAGTAGCTGTTCATATTCACACAAACATATTGTACCTGGATTTCTAGTGATAAAAAAAGATGAAATATTGGATTGGTAATATGAATCTCCACTGAATCAGTCTTCCTACTGCCCTACCCAACACCAAAATCAAACGTTTAAACCAATCAACGATAATTAAATCCTACTTACAATGAATACATATATCTAGTTTATTATAGAAAACGAAATGAAATAATGCACGTGAAATCTAAATTTTACCTTATTCCCGGCAGCAAGGATTACTAATCGCCCATTCTCAACTGGTTTTTGCCTACCTGCACTAAGTATTTATATTTCGGATGTGTTGCCCAACCCTCCTATGTTGCCATCCATATGTTACGGCTGCGTTATATGTAACAAAATTTAGCAGGTAACAGTGCACATACCATATAAGATCACACACGCCAACAATGCCTATCCTTAACTTTGATACGCAAAATGGAATTGTAGAAAATAAAGGATTAATAGAGTTAGCTGCTACATTATTATAGTAGAAACAACTAATGAATATGTTGTTACGACAAAACACGATCCTCATGACTAATACCCAATTCCAAAGACACCGAAATCGGTTTCGCACACCATACTTACCGACGAAACTTGGAATTAACAATTCGACTTTTTTCTCATCAGTTCTCCACCGCTTCCCATCAATAGGCCAATCACTTGGATTCAACCAAAAAGCATCGTTCTCACCACTGGATCTTCTTGTTTTTGGCCTAATCAATAAGGTAAAAATAATAATAATTAAAAAAATAATAAAAAGCTTTAAAACATCGTACGTTTGTTATCAAATAATCAGAGTACATACGTGTTTTTTTATTTTCTTAGCTGTCCCTGACCATCTCCTGAATCAAGACCACCATATGTTAGGGATCTTCAATCTTCCACAAATGACTACCCCAAAAATCATTGACAAAAAGCAAAGATCCACAGAAATCCACCTATTCTAAAAACATATAATCTGATATCAATCAATCCATCTTTAACAAAAAAATATAACAACCCAAGATTAGATAAAGTTTCATTAATACCTCATCTAAGATCGGCCGATCATTCGGTACTGCGCACTTCTCATCATACCTCCAAAATCAAACATCTTGAATCTTGGACAAATATTCTGGAAATCTTTTACACAAAAATACCCTGATCACCCTCATTCTTCCCCAACTTTTACACAAACATTCTGGTGGGTAGATGGTTCCAGAAAAGTGTGGAGAAACAATAATTGTTATAAGAAAGAAAAGGGAAAAAAATGGGCCATTCGAGCGGACCACCATGGGCTGGAGCAAGAAAATGGGCTAACACATTGCCACGGGCTTTTGGCGAGAAAACGCACAGTGGAACGGCGTCGTTTTATTTGTGGTTTAATTAAACTTATAATATGTCAAATCTTTCAAAACTTTGGAGCCATTAATAGGACCCTAAGCTTTGCATGAATTTTGAGGTAAAGAAATATCAAAAACCACTTATCATTTTAGGATACAAATAACCGTACTTTTTAGTATTGGTCTCCATTACTAAATCCAAATCCCCTATACCAAAATAAGGCTGAGCATCGGTCCAAAACCGAACCGAACCGACGATGGTCGTCGATTCGATTTTCTATAAGTTCGGTTCGGTTTATATGGTTTAGGTATGCTTTTCTCGGTTTTGGGTCAAACCGAACCGAAACCGAAAACCGTTAGCATATAGAAGCGAAACCGAACCAAATATAGTCGGTCCGGCTCGATTTCGGTCTGGTTCGTTTTTTGGTCCAATATGCTCAACACTATACCAGACATTTACTTTTTCTTTCATCCCATTACTCAAATTCAAATATTTTCAAACAAACGGACCCTAAAATAAAGTATAAACTAACAAGGAGGCAAAAATATGTTTAAATACTTTTCACCGAAATTCAATATTTATCAAATAACTTCCCTCCCATTTTTCCCATTTTGAATTCAAAAAATCTTTTTATATTTATGCTATTATCTTCATCTCTCTTCATCAAATATATCATTCTCAATTCATAAATAAAACCAACCATAAAAAAAGATGAATGGTTGGTAATCATCAAACATCAATGGATATTTTTTGAACCTAAACAACAAAACACACACTACACCAAACCACATCTCATAGTTTTTTTTTTTTTTTTTTTTTTTTTTTTTTTTTTTTTTTTTTTTTTTTTTGGTCATTGGTATTATATCATCTTTGACATACTCAAAGGCCCACACTTTCTATTGAGAAAAGACCCACCAGGAAACGACTTAGTAGTGAATTTTCATATAAAGACCCGCCGGAAATCAAGAAGATTTTAAAGAAAAGTTACATAATATTGTTGTAGTATATATAAATTTATTTGTTGTTTCTTTAACATTGTAAACCATTTTAGATATGTACTTTTTATTCCGAATATATATGTTTTGGACATGGAATTTATGTAATTTAGAAATTAGATATATATGCGTTTGGTGATTTGGTTACTATCTTCCTTCACATTTTAGTTAGTCTATTAGTGAATTAATTCGATTCTGAAGCAACCAAAAGATATTAACTGAGAATTTTGCACAAAACAGCTTGCTAGAAACTATTGGTCGGAAATTTTCACCCGAAAACACTTGGAAACTTTGTCAGAAACATGTTTTAAGTTCGTGGAAAACAATTTGTGGTAAATCTGTCGAAAATAATTATGTGGGAAGTCTATTGGAAATATGTGTGAAAACCATGAGAAAGTTGTCACAAAAACTCGATGGAAATCTGTGGCAAAAAACTTTATTGCACATCTGTGGGAGATTTTTGTCAAAAACACTGTGGGAAAATGTACGTGAGACATCTTTAGATAATTATTCCCACACACTAGTAACAACATTATCAGTGTGAAAATAGTCAACGATAGTGGGAAGATTGGTGGGAAAATAGTTAACCAAAGGTTTTTACAATGTGTCAGATTAATGTCAGAACTTATATTAATCTCCACAACTCAACAATATTCTACTTTAAGGCTGGTCACATCATTGCTCTTCGTCTCACGTAACCTCTATAAACTTCAATCATCTTCCCTTCAACTATGTATCTGCTCTAACCTTTCAGTGCCGCCGAACACATAAAGAAGCCACGACTACCCAAACGCAGGGCTCTGAGACTTTCGATACAAGGTATGCTCGACCAACATCATCAAACTGGGAATGACCTCCCTATAGTAAGACACCTCCATTCATTAGTTATCTCGGAGGCCAGTTGATGTTGCACAAAGCTTCAACTTCTAAGTTTTCACCACTTTGGCAAACGTATTTGCAGGTTTCTCTATTCCAAGAATCGTCATCTGTGATAAGGTCCTTTCCCTTACCAATTCTCGGATACAGTGATATCTTATCTTTATGGAGTTCGACTGTGAAACACTGAATTCTTCATTTGATGAATAGCACTTTGGTTGTCAAAATGCATAACACTCTCTGTCTGGGCTGTGTCAAAAGTCTAGAAATCCAACTAACTAACGTATCATCCATTGTGAACAAATAACCAGTAGTGCTTTTACCCGTATCTATAAAACCTCCCAAGTCTGCATCGGGGAATCCTTCTAAGAAAACCTCTTGTCCGCTAAAATACAACGTAACCTTCAAAGTACCTTTCAAGTAGTGTAGTTGCCACTTGACTCCTTCCCAAGGCTCCTCTCCAAAATTTGACATGAATCTACTAACAACTCCCACTGCATGAACTATATCTGGACTAGTACACAGCATAACGTACATTACACTGTTAACTGTCGAAGCATACATAACCTTGGCCTCCGTCTTGGTTGCTTGTTTATTATTGAGCTTAAATGTTCTTCAAAAGGTTGACATCTAGCCTCTGCATTCATCATATTAAACTTCTCTAACACCTTCCTTATATCTCTCTCTCCTGGGATAGCCTTAGAGTACCTTTCTTTTTATCTCGGATGATGCTAATGCCAAGAATTTGCTTTATGGAGCCTAAATCCTTTATCTCAAACTTTTAAGACAACTGCCTCTTAAGCTTGTTGATCTCTACCATGTTGTCCCAAAGTTCATGTGTCGTTGTGTTTGGATCGATTGGTTTGTGTGTGAGTCGAATAAGATTTGCAAACAAAATATAAAACTAGATAACTTGTATTGATTCGTCTAACCAACGTAAAGTTACATTATTCCTAGTACTTATAGTTTTCCAATGGTTGTGATGAACCATTGTGATGGTTCGAATGGACATAAGCCAAACGCCATGTTCCTTCCTAAAAGACATGTATGAATTGACATGTCCCTTCACTAATTTACAGATTTCTAGTGTTGACTTTTACATAACTAATTTAACTAACTAGCGGTTACAAAGTTTCTAATCTACACTTCTGGTCCTTCACGTTTTCTTGAAAGCAATGTCGAGATTACTTAAACTTGGTTCACATTCTCCTCCTTAATCTTGATCATTGCTTTCTCCAAGGTCTTGAACTCCGAGCATTTGTCTCATAGTTGTAAACTTGAGTCTTGGTAAAGCTTTCTTAATATGTCTGTTCTTTGTAGTTCTCCGCTAACGTGTTCCACATTAATATGACCATTCTCTACACATTCCCGAATGAAATGATAGCGAATGTCTATATGTTTACTCCTTCCATGAAATACTGGGTTCTTCACGAGTGCTATAGCTGATACGTTATCAATTCTAAGCGTTATCCTTTTTTCTTCCAATCCAGTTAGTTCACTAAGTAAACGTTTTAACCATAAGGCTTGACATGCTGCTGCAGTAGCCGCCATGAATTCTGATTCACATGATGAGAGCGCCACTGTTGGTTGCTTCTGAGTACACCAAGTGATAGGTGACTCTCCAAAGTAAAATACGACTCCAGTAGTTCCTTTTCCTTGATCGGTATTGATTCCATAACTACTATCACTCTAACCTGTTATTTTGCAGCCGCCTTCCTTCTTGTATATTATTCCATGTTCTTTTGTTCCTTTGATGTATCGGATTACTTGTTTCACTGCCTTCACATGATGATCCTTTGGCTCTTGCATAAATCTGCTGAGTAGTCCGACTGAGTAACTAAGATCCGGTCTTGTATGTAGTAAATACCTAAGACTTCCGATTAAGCTACGGTAATAAGTTGCGTCAACTGGGTTTCCATCTTCCGCCTTGACCAACTTAGTGCCGGGATCCAATGGTATCTTGGTATCATTGCTATCCGTCATATTAGTCTCTTTTAGGATCTTGTTAATGTATCCGGTTTGCTTGATTGTAATCTCTCCTCCTGTCTGTGTAACTTCTATCCCAAGGTAATATGCTAGCAATCCTAAGTCGCTCATTTCAAATTTATCTTCCATTTGGGATTTGAACAAGTCTATTTCCTTCTTTGGAGTTCCCGTGATGATTAAATCATCTACATATACTCCAACTAGAAGACTTGCTTCTCTTTGTGTAAACTGCTTGTTCGAGATTACATTTCTTAAAGTCTAATGACTTCAAGGTTTGGTCAAGCTTCACATTCCAAGCTCTTGGTGCTTGTCTTAAGCCATACAAAGCTTTTGTTACCTTGTAGACTTTTCCAAGGTTTCCTTGTTGTATGAAACCTTCAGGTTGTGTAACATAGACTTCTTCCTTCAGTTCTCCATGTAAGAATGATGATTTTACATCTAAGTGGTGTACTTGCCATCCATGATATGCTGCTAGTGCTAATATTAATCGAACTGTTTCTATCCTAGCAACTGGTGCAAATACCTCATCAAAGTCTATTCCTTGTTCTTGTACATAACCTTTTGCTACTAATCTTGCTTTATACTTGATGATCTTTCCTTGTGCATCTCTCTTGGTTTTGTAAACCCATTTGAGTCT
>LBNU01013914.1:95630-106771 GCA_014162995.1 Artemisia annua | reverse complement strand
CTATCTGTTCTTAGCATCCTTATTTTCAACCTTAATTCCATTTCAATCTTCTGTCTAAATTCCTTAAATGTGTTGAATGCTTGATCTTTCGATGTTAGAAAGTAAGCCCACATGAAACGTGTACAGTCATCTACTAATAAGAAGATGAGCTTCTTTCCAGAATGTGTTGCTGGACTTATGGGACCACAAAGATCTCCATAAACTAAGTCCAATGGATTCTTGGATCTGAATTTAGCTTGATTCGGAAATGGTGTTCTGCAGTGTTTTCCTAATAAACATGCATCACAAATTTGTCCTGCATGATTTATTCTTGGTATTCCTTCTACCAGATCTTTTCTTGTCATCTTGTTGATGTCGTCAAAGTTCAGATGACCTAATCTATCGTGCCATAACCATGCTTGGTTATCCACATTTGCTAAGAGACATATAGGTGCTTCTATTTGTAGTCTAATACTGTAAAGTCGATTCTTAGATCTTTCTACTTTCATCAACAATTTCTTATTCTTATCATACAAAGTCAGCTTGTTTCCATCCATGATGATTTTACAACCTATCTCAGTAAGTTGTCCTAGACTAAGTATGTTGCTCTTGAGGTTTGGAATGTAGTAAACTTCTGAAACTATCTTTTGTTCATTATTTCTACATCCTAATAATATAGAACCTCTACCCTTTATCTCTACATACGATCTATCTCCAAAGCGAACGCGTCCAGTGATGCTTTCGTCAATATCCTTAAAATGACTCTTAGTTCCGGTCATATGGTTGCTTGCACCATTATCTAAGTACCATATGCTAGCATCTGTTGTAGCATACTTTCCGGGTTGTATTTGTCCTTCATTTATTAGGACTTCTTCATGTGTAGTCATTAACAGTGATGGTTCATCGTCTTCTAAGATAAGGTTTGATTGTTCCTGAGTTGTTGATGGACTTCTACATTCCTTTTTAAAATGTCCATGTTTCCCGCAATTGAAACATTTCACCTTTTTCTTCCACCCACCTTTATTCTTATTGGGCTTATCATTGTGGGTTGAATTCTCTCCATTCGAGTTATCTCTATTTCCTTTGTTTTGCCAGTTTCCTCGTGAGTAGTTTGATCTACCCCTATACTTGTTAAAGTGTTTCTTATTTCTAGAGTGTTCGCCTTGTGCGAATAATAAGTTATCCTGGCTTTCTACTTGTCCTCTCTTTCGGAGTTTTATTCTTTCCTCGAATGCCTTAAGTTTTCCAGTGATCTCATCTAGGGTGATATCGTTTAGATCACTTGTTTGTTCTATGGATGCTACTATCTGAATGAATCTATCTGGTGTGGAATCTAATAGTTTTCGTACTAAAAGTGATTCATCCAAGGTTTTTCCTAATTCTTTTGCCTTCGTGACATAACCATTTAATTTGTTCGTAAATGCATCCACCGTTTCATCCTCCTTCATTTGAAGGGCATTAAAATTAATCATCAATGATTGTAATCGTGCCTGTTGCACTATATTTTCTCCAACGTGTCTTTTCCTTAATGATTCCCATAAATCTTTTGCAGTTTTGCAACTTGCTACTTGTAATATCACATCTTCAGTCAATGCCTGATATAGGAGGGCAATAGTTGCCTTATCCTTCTTATCATCTAATTGTGTGTTTTCCTTAGGTTCTATAGTCTCCCATAAACCATGTGCCTCTAATATAACCTTAATTTGTATTGCCCAAACAGTGTAGTTTGTGGTTTTAAGTTTAGGGCATTGGTATTGAGCAATAGGTGTTACGGGTTTCACTATATTGGTGTTATTGGTATCCGTATCATCACCGGGCATCTTGTATGTGTTTACAATCTTCACTTTCTAATTTGTATGGAAATTCTAATCAATATGGTATATCTTACTACTACGGGAACAAAAATTAGTTTTCCGGGAATCCTAGTAATAAGGGATCAATAAATAGTTCTCGGGATTTCCTAATAGTATGAAATGAGTAACTATACTATAAACGTATAAGTGAAATCCAAATAATGATTATTGTGACCTCGTATGTTATGCGTTCCCACTTGTGTGTCGATACTTTGAGTGATATCAACCACGTACGTTTCTCTTCCTTGTTTCCAAAAACAATCTGGTTGTGTATGTTGTCGTTGAATCAATATACCAACCAAACTTCACGTTGTTCCTTTCCTTTTTCTCGACTTGGTTTCTACTATGTGCCTTAGACCCTTGTTATATCTCGGCTATCCTCCAAATCCACCCTAAGTGTTTTTGGCCACGATCAATTTCAGGTTGTTGTCGTTGTTTTCTTTGCTCCAAGTTCTTTTCTTCAAAAAATACTTGCGGTATTTTCTGCCAAAATAGCAATTCGATTTGCTTTTCTTCTTCTTTTTCTTTCCTTAATACCTTGCGGTATTCTACCAACGTCTAAACAAAATAATTTGTTTGTTGTTCCGCTGTTGCTTGTCTCCTATGTTACGTTNAACAAAAATTAGTTTTCCGGGAATCCTAGTAATACGGGATCAATAAATAGTTCTCGGGATTTCCTAATAGTATGAAATGAGTAACTATACTATAAACGTATAAGTGAAATCCAAATAATGATTATTGTGACCTCGTATGTTATGCGTTCCCACTTGTGTGTCGATACTTTGAGTGATATCAACCACGTACGTTTCTCTTCCTTGTTTCCAAAAACAATCTGGTTGTGTATGTTGTCGTTGAATCAATATACCAACCAAACTTCACGTTGTTCCTTTCCTTTTTCTCGACTTGGTTTCTACTATGTGCCTTAGACCCTTGTTATATCTCGGCTATCCTCCAAATCCACCCTAAGTGTTTTTGGCCACGATCAATTTCAGGTTGTTGTCGTTGTTTTCTTTGCTCCAAGTTCTTTTCTTCAAAAAATACTTGCGGTATTTTCTGCCAAAATAGCAATTCGATTTGCTTTTCTTCTTCTTTTTCTTTCCTTAATACCTTGCGGTATTCTACCAACGTCTAAACAAAATAATTTGTTTGTTGTTCCGCTGTTGCTTGTCTCCTATGTTACGTTGTTTTCACAATACTATCTCGTTCCTTTTCTTCTTTGTCCACACCGTATATCAACAATCTCCAATACCTATTCGGTATTTTTGTAGCGAGTGATCAAGTCGCCTTTTCAATATTTGTTGTTGCTACTCGTATTGCCAACGTCCTAAACAATCTTAGAATTGTTTTCGTTATACCGGTATCCTTCAAACTGCCTAAGCAACGATTCTTTCTTAGTTTCTGCGCTTCTTCTCCTTCTTGTATCTCTCGGTGAATATACAATTTTCTTTGACGTCTTTCTTTTTTTTTCCTTGTTGCGTTGTAGTAAACAACAAGTGCGTTCTTGTTATGTTAACAAGAAAATCCTTCAATAAGTTCTTTCCTTTTTTTTTTGTTACCGCGTACGCTGTTCACAACGAAAGAACAGGCACCACTTCGTTTGGTGCTCTCCTTGTTTGCAAAATACGACACTAAGAAAAGTGTATACGTTTTTTCTTGTGTCCTAAGTTATCTATGCAACCCCTACTATCGTTAACAAGGTTCAAAAGGGTGTTGCTTTGTTTCTGAATAAACTAGCGCGGGTTTTATGTTGTTGTTTTTGGTTTTCTGGTTTCAAACTCTCGGTACAAGGTTTCTGTTTTTCGGTTTGGTGTTTGATGATGTAACGAGAGTGGTACAAACAAGGCTCTTGATGCCAAATGTTGTCCCAAAGTTCCTGTGTCGTTGTGTTTGGATCGATTGGTTTGTGTGTGAGTCGAATAAGATTTGCAAACAAAATATAAAACTAGATAACTTGTATTGATTCGTCTAACCAACGTAAAGTTACATGATTCCTAGTACTTATAGTTTTCCAATGGTTGTGATGAACCATTGTGATGGTTCGAATGGACATAAGCCAAACGCCATGTTCCTTCCTAAAAGACATGTATGAATCGACATGTCCCTTCACTAATTTACAGATTTCTAGTGTTGACTTTTACATAACTAATTTAACTAACTAGCGGTTACAAAGTTTCTAATCTACACTTCTGGTCCTTCACGTTTTCTTGAAAGCAATGTCGAGATTACTTAAACTTGGTTCACATACCATGTCGGAGCCTGCCATTAACATGTCATCAACATTTAATAGTAACGTACATAATGGAGGAGAAACCAACTTTCTTCAAGTAGCAACGTACAATGGTCCATAGCACATCTCTTGTACCCTGCCCTCTACATAAAACTAACAACCTTCAAGTACCATTGTCTTGGTGCTTGCTTTAATCTATAATGACTCTTCTTCAACTTGCACACGAGGTTTTCTTCCTTCCGAGCTCACTAAAAACCTTCTGGTTGTGCCATGTAGATCTCTTCATCAAGGTCACCATGTAAGAATGATGTCTTAACATATAATTGTTCTAGATGCAAGTCCTCTTCAGCTCCAATACTAAAAAACAACCTGATTGTAGGCATCTTCACAATTGGAGAAAAGATTTCATTATAAAGCTAAATATAAGAGGATGCAAAATGTAATGTTAAATTAGTGTAAGGGCCAATTTGTATTTTAAGCAAAGTTAAGGGGGATGATTTTGCATTTACCAACCAGGATTACTATATATTCATGAACAGTAATTTCAAGGTTGATAAATGTCATTTTAGGAAATGGAACTGCATTTGCATTCTAAATAAATGGTTCCTTTTGCTAAACCCACATTTCTAATTCTTTACTGAATAACACTACCAAGCACAATTTTACATTTATTATACGTGTCTCAATCAAAATCTGAACCATGCAAGTTTGAACTTTGAACAAGATCGTGTAGATTACAAGAACTTTTGACTTGAAAAGTTCAGTTGTGTACAATATATAATTATATTTAGAAAGAAAAATATCTAGCCAAAATGCAATTTAAGAAATTAAAGGTACGTTAAAGTGTAAACCAAATATGAGGAAGTATGTGCAACTTCTATTTTTTGGCAGATCTATTTAGCTCTTCCGAGCTTCGGCTCAAACAAGCACTTATAGAAACACCTCATATAAAACAGAAGGTTTAATCACTATATTAGAGTTGAATGTCTCAACTTAACAATGGGTATAAAATAAACTGGATCCAAAAAACTGAATACATATAATACTAGTGAATCAATACAAATAAAAGAAAAAGTTTTATTTTATGAATTCTTCTTCACAATATCAACTAGATTGAAATATGACCAATAAAAAGAAAACAAGCTGAAACCTAGAGGATTAAACATATTCCTCGTAGCTAGAGTTTTTAGTACTGCAACAGGCCGGCTTAATTGACTTGGTTTCTAATGTCTTCGATTAGTCTTGTCATATTCTCGTGGGAAGATCCTCCTACTTCTATGGCTTTATTTGCCATCACACTGAGTTCTTTAGCTCTCTTTCTTCTATCTTCTCCTTCTTTTCCGTCTCCCATTACCATCTCTATAGCCCCCCTCAGTTGCTCATGCTTTACAACTCCAGGCTTCTCTTCGTCACCAAAAAGCGCACCGTTAACACCAATTTGAGCACCAACACTAACTCCAATTCTCAACACTTGTACAACTAACTTCTCATTGTAGAACTGATCCTGAAACTGAGGCCACGTTACCATTGGGACACCAGCAGATACCCCTTCTAGAATCGAGTTCCAACCACAGTGAGTCAAAAACCCTCCGATTGCAGGGTGTGACAAGACTAAAATTTGTGGAGCCCACCCTCGGATCAATAAAGCTCTCTCTTTTGTTCTCTCTAGGAACCCCTCTTCGTCTATCCATTTTTCTATATTCTCAGTCATATGACCTGCTCGAACAACCCAAATAAATGGTTTCTTAGAAGATTCTAGAGCTAAAGCAAGCTCTATTAACTGCGTTGGCTCCACACGACTAATGCTTCCCAGACAGGCATAGATCACCGATCCATTTGCTTGAGAATCGAGCCACTCGAGGCATTCAATTTTGTTAATTGATGACTTGTTACCTCTCTGGACTTTCTCAGATTCATCCTTGTGGCAAAGTGATAGTGGCCCGATGCACCAAGCTCTATCTCCTTTGACTCTCTGATATCTGTCAGCGTATTCTTTTTCCAACTCTTCAAAACTGTTAATAACTACTCCATATGCTTCGGATTCAGAGGCCCGGATATTTTGTTGAAAATCATACATATCTTTAAGGCCCGGATTAAATGCAAAAGGAAGTTGAGATCTTTTTAGTTCAATACGATCAGGCAAACCAGGCAAGACAAACAAGTCTGACTCACCCACACTTTCGTGTGCCTTTGACAGGTATAGAACGTGGTTACACATTTGTGTGAAACAACTCATTCCATCGAATATGATCCTTGGAATCTGAAACTTTTTCGCTGTTTCCCTTGGCCACAAAAGAAATGTGTCTGATACAATGCAATTTGGCCTAGGATTAAGCTTTTCAATATATTGCTCAACTCCTTGTTGAAGAGAATTATACGCAACCATAAGTGCCTTGGTCATTCCAAAACTAGGGAGTGCATCTATGGTTTCACAGCCTTCGGGTAAGCCAAAATCCGTATATTGCAATGGCAATTCCAGAAAACAGATGGGAAGTCCTGATTTGATTGCTTGATCAAGGATTGACCCAAATCTAACGACACTAACAGGGGTGGTAACTATGGTGACTCTAACACCATGTTGAGCTAGTAACTTTGCTATGTCCATGGTTGGGATATAGTGCCCTGGTGAGCCTAAGGGTATAACAAGAAAGTGAAGCTGGCCGTGCTCCTTTGAATATTCTAAAGCCATTGCAGGATATGGCTGATATGATGAAGCGATTGAATCTATGTGCATTAATGGAACTGCTTTTTCATTCTAAATAAAGGGTTGAGTTTATATCTTACTCAGAATTTCGACCACCCACCTTTGGAAATTAAAATATTGCGAAGATTACCAGAAATTTTGGGAAATAGGAAAACTCCAATGGTGTAGAACATAAAAGTATCCCGAGTAAGACAAAAAGCCGGCCAAGAATCAAGATGCCAAGCAAAATTATTGTACCTAAAACCCAAATCTATGTGATTGTCAATATGTGACTATTCAGTTTATTCTATTTTTCTTATTGTATCGATTTCTGTTTATCCAAATAACTAGTGTGATAATGACTTGTCCAGTTGGCGCAGGAAAACTTTCGGATCTCTAGCCAACGGGCATAGCTCTAATTAGAGTGTCGCAAAAAAAGTCCCGAAAATGATGTTTTCTTGTATTGTGATTACGACAACTAGTCAACTAATGCAAATCCTCTTTGACATTTCATCAATCGAACAACGCAAAGTTTAGCATTCGTTTTAAAGCTCCAAATCCCATTCAATCATCGCAATCATGTAGCTAAAAGATCTTGATGTGTATTCATGACCTAGTTCATGACTCCGTACACTACATGAAAACATCATTTTCACGACTTTTTTTGCGACACTCTAATTAGAGCCATGCCCGTTGGCTAGAGATCCGAAAGTTTTCCTGCGCCAACTGGATGAGTCATTATCACCCTAGTTATTTGGATTAACAAAATCAATACACAATAAGAAAAATAAAATAAATTGAACAGTCACATATAGACAATCACATAGATTTGGGTTAGGTACAATTTTGCTTGTTGTCTTGATTTTTGGCCGGCTTTCTGTCTTACTTCGGATACTTATATGTTCTACACCATTGGAGTTTTCCTATTTCCCAAAATTTCTGGTAATCTTCGCAATATTTTAATTTCCAAAGGTGGGTGGTGGAAATTCTGAGTAAGATATAAACTCAACCCTTTATTTAGAATGAAAAGCAGTTCCATTAACTCACATAGATTCAATCGCTTCATCATATCAGCCATATCCTGCAATGGCTTTAGAATATTCAAAGGAGCACGGCCAGCTTCACTTTCTTGTTATATACCGTTAGGCTCACCAGGGCACTTTCATTTTAAGACAACAATACTACCAAGTAACAAGAGCAATACAAACTTTTTTTTACTAACGAATTGAAAGAGCTCTAAGTAGGACTTGAACCCACAACCTTTTGGTTGAGGAGCTTCAATTCTCACACAACATGAGGCACAATTGTGACACAAGCCATTTGGTGCGTACCCTTCCTCCTTATTAATGTTTCATATATGTTTCCTTTTTCTCTTAAATTATTGAAGAGCAGACTCTAGTAACAGATTCAGATGATTAATATGCAACTATATGTGTTGACTACTTTTAATATTATCATTTTGTTTTGTAAAAAAGATTGTATATGAACAAAATAAAAATAAAAAAGTACCTAAGTTAAAAAAGTAAATACCATTCTAATGGTCATACGTGCCAATTGATCGATTAGGTCATAGACTGCATTATAAAAGTTAGTTAGGACTCGTACGTATATCTAAACTATATATGTTCTGATGTTCATACAACCATGCATGTGTCACATTAAGATTCCTTGTAATTTCTAACTTCTTGACGACTCCATTAATGTTGAAATAACTAAATATTGCTTTCAAAAAAGTATAGGGAGTAATGCATTTGTTACACCAAACAAGAAGGGGAAAAAAATACTCACAATATAATTTGTGTGTTTTAAGTTTAAAATGTCAAAAGAAATTTACATTAGTTATGGTGTGAAGGTCATCAACTTTTATGACTGCATTGTCCTTTAGTTTCATAAAAGATGCCGTTGAGAAGGATATTTACCTTTGGACACTGGGCTACGGCCATGGTTTATTTAGGTAAAAGAACAATGGTAAAGTGTTGGCTTCGAAATTCAAGTAAAACGAGAATATTTTTAGAAGTTAAAAACAACTTTTACACAAAAACTCATTTGACAACTAATTATATCATTTGTGTTTTTTTAACATATAACGTTTATTAGAAATTAATCAAAGAACTAAAAGGGTATTTCTGAAACAATATCTTAATCGAATGACAATAAACTCTCTTAAACCTAAACTAAAACTGATGACGTATAATCCGCATTCGGGTCACGAACCCGACCAATGGACATTACTAATGCCCAAGCCCATCACGCGTGGGCTATCATAATAATGATTTGGTCTATTATAATAACGATTTGGGCTCACGAAAGCCCAAACTCAAATATATTATTTATGGTCTTGATAATGATCTTCTATTTATGGGATAAAGATCAATATACCGTATAAGGCGAGATACGCCGAAGAGTAAGGAACACGAAACCAACAAGGATTTCGTGCCTATATAAAGAACATCACGGCTCTCATTGAGGTATCATCCAAAAACCCTAACTCTTCACTATAACCCTAAAACCGATTACTTACTCTCACGCCGGAGGATAATCGTGGGAGACAATCCCACGATAAGCCTAACGGTGTTGTTTGCTTTCTTAGTGCGCAGGTCAAAAGCATTAAGATCCAATTGATACGAGAAAAGGAACCCAAACAAGGAACGCCCAACTTTTGTATCAACAAGTGGCGCTATCCGTGGGACCCTACACTAAGAACTCCACTAAGAACTAGAATGACGAAGCACAGAAACGTAAACCAGCGGACTCCGCAGATGAAGAAAACACATGGTGACCCACAGGGGAAGAAGCACTCAAGCGATTCAACCTCTAAGCAGGCCTCTGGGACAACCAGTGCGCCCAGGCACCAAGGATCAGGCCCAGATCTGATATTTCCAACAGTAGAACTACTTACAGGGACTACCCATGCCACTACGACAACAGCTAGCGCGGAAGATCTACAGCGCACTCTTTTCACCACTCCCCATCAAACGGTGCCAGACCCCACTGAGCCACCATGTGCGCCTAATCGAGATAGGGGTCCTGATGTGGAAACAGATATCCTCGCGCTAGAAGGAGTCGCGCCTGAACTAGCGCCAAGTGATTTCGTGTCTCAAAACTACGAAGCCTTGGCGGCCCTTATGCAAGAGGAAGCGAAAAGAAGGTCAAGTCAGAGCCTGCAAGCCCGGCTCAACTTTGACCCTGAGTATGAAACATCCCCACCGCGCCACCGAAAGGAGAGGCGCGAGAAGGATAGCCGCCGACTCCCAGTGTTCACTAGGGTCGGAAAGAAAGTTGTGGATGATGAAGCAGCTGACCTGCAATACCTGGAGGAGTACGAAGGCGATGGAAGGCGTACCAATGTCCACGCTAGGCTTGGTAGTCGCAGGGTTCAGGATAGACTTGGGCGACAGCACTCACCAAGCGAAAGCCCTCCAAGGTTCAGCAGTCGAAGAGTTCATGATAGACTTGGGCGACAGCGCTCCCCAAGCGAAAGCCCTTCAAGCTCGGATTCCGAGGACAGTCGGCGCAAGCGCCGCAAAAGGGTAAGCTCATCCTCAAGTGACTCCTCGGACAACGAGGACAAAGAAACAGGACACTGGAAGTCCAAGAGAAGATATCGCGATGAAGAGGAGAACGAAGACATGTCCCGTCCCTGGCGCCGCCAAAAGGTTGACGCATTCACTCGGCGCATCAGCGATTTCTCAGAAGATAAGAGGAGGCGCATGCCCGCCAATGTTAAAACTTATGATGAGACGGGTGATCCTGATGACCACCTAAAAATTTTCGAATCAGCTGCCACTATCGAAAATTGGCCACAACCCGTGTGGTGCCACATGTTTAATTCTACATTGGTGGGGAATGCGCGAACCTGGTTTAGTAAGCTGCCACGAAGAAGCATAGACGAGTTTGAAGAGTTGCGAAAGGCGTTTTGCTTGAACTTTACTCAAAGGAAGAAGTGCGCCAAGAACCCTGTCGAACTGGCTAGGGTAAAACAACGCCAAGGGGAATTCACAAGCGCTTATGTGGAGCGCTATAAGGACGAATGCATACACATTAAGGCATGCCCCGAAATACTAAAGATCTCAGGGTTTATGAATGGAATCAATAACCCAGAACTTATCAGAAGGTTAAATGATAAAGTTCTGTGACACCCCGAAAATCGTAACAAAACAGCGGAAGTCTATTCGGGGTATTACTTCATAGAATCATAGTCATAATTATAGAAAACGACTCGAAAGAGACGTTTTGAGAAAATTTGTCATCATTCATCAACTATCAAATCAGAGTAACAACAACGGTTCCACATGGTTTTGTCTTACATAATAAAAATGTCTTAAATTTAAAAATGAATGATAACGTTTTGGGTGATATCCAAAAGAGGCCCAAGTCCACTCCGTGCCATTATGCTTCT
>LBNU01013914.1:55041-95604 GCA_014162995.1 Artemisia annua | reverse complement strand
GAAGTAGTTAATAAAATAATCAATCCACATCCAAAATGTGAAGTGGTAAAATGCCCTCGTCGTAGGAGTTTCCATATTCCTAGGTTAATTCGGAAAGTGGTGCATTTGGCTATCAATCCGGCTAGACGAATACTATCAACCGGTAGCTCAAATGGGGATGTCAACCCCAAATAGATCTTATCATAAATTCGCGTATCACGCAAGTGGACTAAATGGTTCATGATATGAGGGTCTTTTGGCAAGGTAACTTAGCAATATCAATCATGATAGCATACAGAAAAATACTTGTGTTCTGTTTTTAGTAGATGTATCTCCCCACGGGATTTGAAAAACATGTAAAAGTGGGACTATGAACTCACCTCAGCTTAGAAGTCAGGTCGAAGCAATTGAGTCAAATAGTAGGTGATAGCTCCGACGTGTGAACCTAGATTTGTTATGGCCATAATTTTAGTTTCGCCAATTCTAATTTAAACTCGAGGAACGTAACGTACATAAGTTAAAAGTTTTCAAAACGTTTTTGTTATAGTTGCTTGTGTGGCAGCACTTAAGTTTAGAAATAGTTTACGAAATGTTTGGGTGTATTGGCTCTTGGAAGTGTGTAGTATATATGTGCAACGAATAAAACATTATAGACGATTGAGCCTTCGGTTTACCAGAATGCTATTTAAAGTGTATATACATTCATAAGTATATTTGTATAATTAAATATTAGTTAAAATAAAAGTTTGTAAAGGTTCAGTTTATATGAAGACGTTAAGAGCGTTTGCATAAGCGTCACAATAAATAATAAACCGTTGTTATATTACTTTTAGTATATAAATTTTGTTTAGTATGATTATTATATGAAATATTAACTATTTCTCAAAAGATGTTACAATTAGTATTCTTATTAGTGATATGTAACTCGATGTTATAGTTTTTAATGATATGAAAAGATTAGTTTTGGTCATTAGTTGTAAGTTGGGGTTCGTTCATAAAGTAGGTTTAGTAGATTAGATTACGTTGTGAAATATTGTCAAGAACGAGTAGACGAGTGAGTCAGGAACGAGCCGTGAAATAAGCCGATGTGAACATACAATTTGCTTTGACACAAAAAAAATCACGATTCGAAATATATTTTAATTCACCATACAATGTACACATGCTATATCATATATTAAAAGTGTTATACTTATGTTTTATCTAACCAAACAGCCAATTCACATGCACCCCATTTTCAACGTGAAGTGGGCTTCGACCCAGGTTGTTAAAGAAGTTCAATACCAGACCAGTCACCAGCTTGGGTTTTTAATAAGGACATGTTCCACCAGTTGTGACATTTTGACATGAGCGAAAATCAAAGGTTCACAAGCCAATAACGACCTCACAAAAAAAAAGACTCGAATGCGAGACTAGCAAAACCATATGTACAAGCGCACACACGGATGGAATTCGACACACCTCTGTGCCGTTGATGCTAACCGTGCCATGACACCCTTCGTGGGTGGTGGTGGTCGAACTAAAACGAGACCAAACATATGCAACTCAACACACCCTACGTAGGGTTTGTTTCTCGACAGGGAACAATCAACGCAACCAAATTTTTAACGATGTTGAATCTAACAAAACAACCCACACGCGTAGCAACAAGCACAATCAGAACAAGCAAAGCAACATAAGTCCTACCAATCCATTAAGCCAAGGAGAAGACTTAACGAGCTGCAATCTTTCGACACCGACAGACCGAAGGAGCAAAACAACAAAGCAAACCAAAACTAGACAACTAAAGTTCAAGGGCTTAAACTATTACGAATACGCATCGTCACGGGACTAAGAAAGAAACAAAGAGCGTGACTTCCATTTTCGAACCATATTAGATCTGGTTTTTAGTTTTTGTTTTTGTTTCTCAGTTGACATCATCTTGCCACATAATAACAATACCACAAGAAACGTCACCACAAAAGATTAAACACAACTCTATCATTTGTAAAATCATTTAGTCGATCTAAAATTTGACCCAAGCCACACAAGCATTTTTTTTTAACATCAAAACTTAACATCAAATTACTAATTCTTTATGCAACAAAACTGATCTCATAACCACAGGTTCGATTCATCAACAAGGTTATTATCACAAATTCGATTGTTTACTTTTATTTAACATCGAGTAAGACTAAACCATACACATGAGTGACTTGAGATTCGGATGAAACCAAAACAAGAATAAGACTAGGTAATGAATGTATGAAAAATTTTGCATTCGCATAAACCCAGAACCTTAACACCAACATATATACAAGTTTAATGAAGCAAAACAACAATAGGATTTAGAACCTTACAACAAGAAGAGTTGAATAACAAGAAGACCAACTGGAACTCAAGAACTCGAACCCGAATCCGCCACAAGCAATTTCCACACACCCTTCGGACCTCAGGGACTTATCTCTCAACAAAGCTAACTAGTATTTGATTGTGAAGATTTTTGGGATGTGTGGAATCACTTGAGCCGATCGGTTGGTATCTATAGGAGTAATACAAGAGAGTTTTGATTCCTCTTTCTCAAGAGGTCAGTCGATCTAGTAGCCAAAAGGAGTAGTGCTTTATCATAGTCTAGTCACTCTTTGGCTTGTGGTGTTGACCTTGATGTCTCGACAAGAAGAGGGGAATCCCACTGTGGCGCTAGAATCGTCAGAACGGGGAAAAGGAGGGGGGGACCGATTGAGTTATTATCTTTATCATGGGAGGAGTTCTGGTTCGATTCAGGAGGGTAGCAGGGGTTGTCGCCATTTCCTTTTGGGAATGAGAGAGAAGCAGGAGCAGATGAAATAAATGTTAAGAATGAAAAGAGGTGGGGGGTTGGGTCGTTGGGTATCCCCACAAAGGACGATTTTTCTTTCTTTTTTTTTTTTTATAGTTTATCTCTTTTATTATTTCAATTGTTTGTATTTTTATGGTTTGTATATATTTAGTTTTCATTTTGAATGTATTTTGTTTTGGGCATTTATTTGTGTAAGTAAAAAAAAAAATAAGGTATAAATAAAAGTGAGGCGTGAGGTTGTTTTAGACTTTGAGGTGTTTGAGGAATATTTGACGACTTCGTGTTTTATCGAATCCCCGGTATATAATTATCAGATCTATGCCATACTATCATGGTGTCGGGACACGTGCGGGTTTTAGTGAAAATGGAATGTGAGTTCAACACATTATTCGTTTGAAATTATTCGTCATCACTTTACAAATTTTAAATGGAAGCTAAAGTATAAACATGAGCATGAAGTACGAAGGCGATGGAAGGCGTACCAATGTCCACGCTAGGCTTGGTAGTCGCAGGGTTCAGGATAGACTTGGGCGACAGCACTCACCAAGCGAAAGCCCTCCAAGGTTCAGCAGTCGAAGAATTCATGATAGACTTGGGCGACAGCGCTCCCCAAGCGAAAGCCCTTCAAGCTCGGATTCCGAGGACAATCGGCGCAAGCGCCGCAAAAGGGTAAGCTCATCCTCAAGTGACTCCTCGGACAACGAGGACAAAGAAACAGGACACTGGAAGACCAAGAGAAGATATCGCGATGAAGAGGAGGACGAAGACATGTCCCGTCCCTGGCGCCGCCAAAAGGTTGACGCATTCACTCGGCGCATCAGCGATTTCTCAGAAGATAAGAGGAGGCGCATGCCCGCCAATGTTAAAACTTATGATGAGACGGGTGATCCTGATGACCACCTAAAAATTTTCGAATCAGCTGCCACTATCGAAAATTGGCCACAACCCGTTTGGTGCCACATGTTTAATTCTACATTGGTGGGGAATGCGCGAACCTGGTTTAGTAAGCTGCCACGAAGAAGCATAGACGGGTTTGAAGAGTTGCGAAAGGCGTTTCGCTTGAACTTTACTCAAAGGAAGAAGTGTGCCAAGAACCCTGTCGAACTGGCTAGGGTAAAACAACGCCAAGGGGAATTCACAAGCGCTTATGTGGAGCGCTATAAGGACGAATGCATACACATTTAGGCATGCCCCGAAATACTAAAGATCTCAGGGTTTATGAATGGAATCAATAACCCAGAACTTATCAGAAGGTTAAATGATAAAGTTCCCCAAACCTTTGATGAATTGATGAAGCGCAAGAGGTCCTTTATCCAAGGGGAAGCAGCCGCTGCGGATAGCAAGAAAGGTTACTCAAATTATAGGTCACAAGAACAGCCCAGGAGACAATCCAATGACCAGAGTAGAAACCGCAGCAAAAGCTACCGAAGAGATTATTATAAATAAACTTCAAGGACTAGTCTCGCCAATAAGTTAAACTTTTTGTAAAAATGGTTCGGGACTCGAATGACATAGCAAACGGACTCGAAAAATTACGAAACTTGCGCCATCGTTCACGAAATAGTTTTTCCAATAAAATCAAGCATAAACTTCAGAGTTTTTCTCAAACTCAAAATAAATCAAATAATTTAGCAAATGAAACAAATTCGAGTTTTTCTAGGTTGTGCTGAGTAAGTCTAGGAATAAATCCTCGTTCCTAATATATCTCACACTCCTCAAATCCAATTTAACATGCTTTAAAGTTTTAAAACGTTTCAGGCTCTAAAAATAGAAGTTTGGCTAGGATTAGGTTTTAGGAAAAATACCAGGTGTTACATCTTGATAATGATCTTCTATTTATGGGATAAAGATCAATATACCGTATAAGGCGAGATACGCCGAAGAGTAAGGAACACGAAACCAACAAGGATTTCGTGCCTATATAAAGAACATCACGGCTTTCATTGAGGTATCATCCAAAAACCCTAACTCTTCACTATAACCCTAAAACCGATTACTTACTCTCACGCCGGAGGATAATCGTGGGAGACAATCCCACGATAAGCCTAACGGTGTTGTTTGCTTTCTTAGTGCGCAGGTCAAAAGCATTAAGATCCAATTGATACGAGAAAAGGAACCCAAACAAGGAACGCCCAACTTTTGTATCAACAAGTGGCGCTATCCGTGGGACCCTACACTAAGAACTCCACTAAGAACTAGAATAACGAAGCACGGAAACGTAAACCAGCGGACTCCGCAGATGAAGAAAACACATGGTGACCCATAGGGGAAGAAGCACTCAAGCGATTCAACCTCTAAGCAGGCCTCTGGGACAACCAGTGCGCCCAGGCACCAAGGATCAGGCCCAGATCTGATATTTCCAACAGTAGAACTACATACAGGGACTACCCATGCCACTACGACAACAGCTAGCGCGGAAGATCTACAGCGCACTCTTTTCACCACTCCCCATCAAACGGTGCCAGACCCCACAGAGCCACCATGTGTGCCTAATCGAGATAGGGGTCCTGATGTGGAAACAGATATCCTCGCGCTAGAAGGAGTCGCGCCTGAACTAGCGCCAAGTGATTTCGTGTCTCAAAACTACGAAGCCTTGGCGGCCCTTATGCAAGAGGAAGCGAAAAGAAGGTCAAGTCAGAGCCTGCAAGCCCGGCTCAACTTTGACCCTGAGTATGAAACATCCCCACCGCGCCACCGAAAGGAGAGGCGCGAGAAGGATAGCCGCCGACTCCCAGTGTTCACTAGGGTCGGAAAGAAAGTTGTGGATGATGAAGCAGCTGACCTGCAATACCTGGAGGAGTACGAAGGCGATGGAAGGCGTACCAATGTCCACGCTAGGCTTGGTAGTCGCAGGGTTCAGGATAGACTTGGGCGACAGCACTCATCAAGCGAAAGCCCTCCAAGGTTCAGCAGTCGAAGAGTTCATGATAGACTTGGGCGATAGCGCTCCCCAAGCGAAAGCCCTTCATGCTCGGATTCCGAGGACAATCGGCGCAAGCGCCGCAAAAGGGTAAGTTCATCCTCAAGTGACTCCTCGGACAACGAGGACAAAGAAACAGGACACTGGAAGTCCAAGAGAAGATATCGCGATGAAGAGGAGGACGAAGACATGTCCCGTCCCTGGCGCCGCCAAAAGGTTGACGCATTCACTCGGCGCATCAGCGATTTCTCAGAAGATAAGAGGTGGCGCATGCCCGCCAATGTTAAAACTTATGATGAGACGGGTGATCCTGATGACCACCTAAAAATTTTCGAATCAGCTGCCACTATCGAAAATTGGCCACAACCCGTGTGGTGCATCATGTTTAATTCTACATTGGTGGGGAATGCGCGAACCTGGTTTAGTAAGCTGCCACGAAGAAGCATAGACGGGTTTGAAGAGTTGCGAAAGGCGTTTCGCTTGAACTTTACTCAAAGGAAGAAGTGCGCCAAGAACCCTGTCGAACTGGCTAGGGTAAAACAACGCCAAGGGGAATTCACAAGCGCTTATGTGGAGCGCTATAAGGACGAATGCATATACATTAAGGCATGCCCCGAAATACTAAAGATCTCAGGGTTTATGAATGGAATCAATAACCCAGAACTTATCAGAAGATTAAATGATAAAGTTCCCCAAACCTTTGATGAATTGATGAAGCACAAGAGGTCCTTTATCCAAGGGGAAGCAGCCGCTGCGGATAGCAAGAAAGGTTACTCAAATTATAGGTCACAAGAACAGCCCAGGAGACAATCCAATGACCAGAGTAGAAACCGCAGCAAAAGCTACCGAAGTCAGGGGTGCGGACGAGATAATGACAAATACACTCCACTAACGAAGACTCCAAGGGAAATATTTGTGACAGAAGGTGCGAACTTCCCGAAACCTCCACCAATGTGCACCCCAGAGGATCGGCGCGTAGGAAACGGGTACTACGAATATCATGGACAAAAGGGCCACACCACCAACGAGTGTGGCCAATTGCGCCAACTAATTGATAAATTACTGAAAGAAGGCAAATTGGATCACCTCGTCAAGAACATCAAGGAGGGAAAAGACAAACAGAAGAATGGGAGCAAGAAAGAGACACCTAAGGACAAGGCTGACACCATCTACATGATACAATCATGGCAGCGAAAGACTAGGCAAAAGGTCAGCCAAAAGTTTTCTTATGGGAACGAAATCTCTTTCCCCACTATGGCTGCGGACAATGCAGTAGTGGAACCGCTCACCATCGAGATAAATACGGGGGGTTATGATATCCACCGCATGTATGTTGATGGAGGGGCATCCGCAGACATCATGTATGAGCATTACTTCAAAAGGCTGCTACCTGAGATACGAAGTCAGTTAATTCTGGCCACGACGTCGCTGACTGGCTTCACAGGAGAAAAGATATGGCCCATGGGGAAAATACGATTACTTGTGGTCGTTGGTGATAAGCATCACTCCACGGCGGACTGGATGAATTTTATGGTAATCAGATCTCCATCGCCATACAATGGCATTATTGGAAGACCAGGAATATCAGCCATGCGCGCAGTACCGTCCACAGCGCATGGGATGCTCAAATTTCCAGTAGAAGGAGGCATTGTCACTCTCTACAATACCACTGTATCACCTAGAGAGTGCAACACGGTTACATGCGAGACGGCACGCACTCCAGAACAGCACGCAGTTAAAGTATCAAACCTGAAGGTCGCAATTCACCCTGATTACCCGGATCAAGAGATATCGATTGGGGGATCGCTGTCTGACAAAGGCAGAGCGGCCGTGTGCGCAGTCTTGCAAAGGAATCTAGATATCTTCGCATGGGAACCAAAGCACATGACTGGCGTGCCACGATCGATTACAGAACACAAGCTAAAGATCCGACAAGGATACCCTCCAGTACGGCAGAAAAAGCGCGGCCAGGCTCCAGAGCGTGCAAAAGCCATTCTAGAGGAAGTACACAAGCTTGTGGACGCAAGTATCATGCGAGAGGTTTATTACCATGACTGGCTTTCCAATCCAGTAATGGTGAAAAAGAGTGATAGTAGTATGGAGGATGTGCGTGGATTTCACTGATCTCAACAAAGCATGTCCACAAGATCGCTACCCGCTACCAGAGATAGACTGGAAGATAGAATCCTTGTGCGGGTACCCCTTTAAATGTTTCTTGGATGCATACAAGGGGTACCACCAAATCCAAATGGCTAAAGAAGACGAGGAAAAAACTACCTTCCACACAAGCCAGGGTGTCTATTGTTACACAAAAATGCCCTTTGGCTTAAAAAATGCAGGCGCCACTTACCAACGATTAGTAGATAATGCATTTGAAAAGCAAGTGGGCCGCAACCTGGAGGTCTATGTTGACGACCTTGTCATAAAGAGCCACACCGAAGAAGAGTTGGTACGCGACATTGAAGAAACATTCAGGACGCTGGGAAGGATCAACATGAAGTTAAATCCCAAGAAATGCACTTTTGGCGCTACAGAACGCATGTTTCTCGGATACTTGATAGAGCCTGATGGTATTAAGCCATGCCCAGAAAAAACAAAGGCTGTCATCCAACTCCCTTCACCACACACATTGAAAGAAGTCCAGTCCCTGAATGAAAAACTAGCCGGGTTGAATAGATTCCTATCCAAATCAGCGGATAAGTCACTTCCTCTCTTTAAAACACTCACGAAGTGTACAAAAAAGGGAGACTTTCGTTGGACTGTGGAAGCGAAAGAAGCTTTTCAACAGCTTAAGCAACATATAGCAGCGCTCCCCACACTAGTCGCACGCCGACCATGGGAAGAGTTGATCATGTACCTGTCTGCAACTCATGGAGCAGTCAGCGCGGTGCTATCAACAGATAGGAACTCCGTACAAACACCAGTATACTTTGTAAGCAAAGCACTCAAGAAGACGGAGATTAATTATACCGCAATGGAAAAGCTGGTCCTGGCTTTAGTATTCGCAGCTAAAAGATTGCGCAGATACTTTCAAGCACACCCGATAGCAGTGATCACGGACCAACCTATCAAGCAAGTTATCTCCAAACCCAATGCATCGGGAAGATTACAAAAATGGAGCGTGTTGCTAGGTGAACATAACATCTCTTATAGACCACGCACTGCGATTAAGGGACATATACTGGCAGATTTCATCATTGAGAACCAGATACTGATGCTCCATCATCAAGCAGCAAGGTAGAACTACAAGAACCATGGATCCTATTCACGGACGGATCTTCGTGTGTGGACGGGTCAGGCGCAGGCCTTATCCTCACCAGTCCAGAAGGAATGGAATTCACTTACGCACTACGTTTTGAATTCACAGCCACGAACAACGAGGCAGAGTATGAAGCCCTAATTGCTGGATTACGCATTGCAACTCGAATGGGTGTACGCAACCTAGAAGCAAATGTCGACTCCCGATTAGTAGCCAATCATGTGTTGGGCGAATATGTGGCTAAAGAGGATAACATGGTCCAATACCTCGACAAGACCAAATCCCTAATCCAGAGTTTTGACAGGTTCACCATTAAACAAGTCCCTAGAGGAGAAAACAGGAAAGCGGATGCACTAAGCAAGATCGCATCTACAAGCTTTGCGCACCTGTCAAAACAAGTATTGGTGGAGACCCTAAAAACAAATCCATCTCGGAGATGGAGATATCCACGGTGATAGAAGAGCAGGATCCTACGTGGATGACACCTATCATCGAATTTTAAGCAAGGGTATATTACCCCAGGAGCAAAAGGACGCTCGATGGATACGGCGCACAGCGCAGAAGTTCGAACTTCGAGATGGTGTCCTCTATCGACGCTCATTTCTATAGCCATGGCTTTGGTGCGTTGGACCTCTTCAGGCAGATTACGTACTCCGAGAAATCCACGCCGGTTCATGCAGTATGCATTCAGGACCACGGTCCGTTGTAGCACGAGCCTTGCGGTCAGGATACTATTGGCCTACTATGCATCGCGATGCGCGGGACATGATAAAGAAATGTAGCGACTGCCAGGTCCATAGACCCATCCCGCGTCAACCACAACAAGAGCTAACGCCTATCACTTCACCATGGCCATTCTATAAGTGGGGTATCGATATTGCAGGCCCCTTCCCTGTTGCAGCAGGGGGACTGAAATTTCTTATTGTGGCTATAGACTACTTCACTAAGTGGATTGAGGCAAAAGCAGTAGCAACTATCACAGGCAACCAGGTAAAATGATTTGTTTGGGAAAACATTGTATGCCGCTTTGGACTACCTGGGGAAATTATTTCGGACAACGGAAAACAGTTCTGTGATAACCCGTTCAAAGACTGGTGCGCGTAACTAAATATTACACAACACTAATTATATCATTTGTGTTTTTTTAACATATAACGTTTATTAGAAATTAATCAAAGAACTAAAAGGGTATTTCTGAAACAATATCTTAATCGAATGACAATAAACTCTCTTAAACCTAAACTAAAACTGATGACGTATAGTCCGCACTCGGGTCACGAACCCGACCAATGGAGATTACTAATGCCCAAGCCCATCAAGCGTGGGCTATCATAATAATGATTTGGGGTATTATAATAACGATTTGGGCTCACGAAAGCCCAAACTCAAATATATTATTTATGGTCTTGATAATGATCTTCTATTTATGGGATGAAGATCAATATACCGTATAAGGCGAGATACGCCGAAGAGTAAGGAACACGAAACCAACAAGGATTTCATGCCTATATAAAGAATATCACGGCTCTCATTGAGGTATCATCAAAAAACCCTAACTCTTCACTGTAACCCTAAAACCGATTACTTACTCTCACGCCGGAGGATAATCGTGGGAGACAATCCCACGATAAGCCTAACGGTGTTGTTTGCTTTCTTAGTGCGCAGATCAAAAGCATTAAGATCCAATTGATACGAGAAAAGGAACCTAAACAAAGAACGCCCAACTTTTGTATCAACAAAAACCAAAGTTGAAGTTTATGGGGGAATAACATAAGCGTGTTAGCTTAGCCAATGATGTTCAAGCAGACGAAGATGCTTGCAAAATAATACATTTTGTATTATTTTTTTTAAAGAATCTTTACGTTCTCACTTTCAAACATGTAACATTTGAGGTCTTTAATATATGTCAAGTGTAACATTTGAGGTCTTCAATATGTGTCAAGTGTTCAATGGAGAAGTACAATTTCTATTAAATGTTTTTATTCCTTGAATAAGATAAACCTTATTTTAGGAACATTGTACTTGTTTGACTTCTTTGTAGTTGCTTTTTTACTTTTTCTTTTAAAAGTTCATGCTCGTAATTCATGTTTGAGAGAGAGAGAGAGAGAGAGAGATCCCATTTTTAATTTACTGACACATTTCGCAACAGAAACTTCTGTAATTAACATACGTCCTCCCAGATTTTTTTAAAATGTTTTGTTGGAGGATTTTTTTTTCCCAGGGATTTTGCGTGGAGTATTTTGGTTTATATGGAAGATTTTGGTATATGATATTGTTAATCAAAGTATTTCTCTTCGTCAAAATTTGCACTGTTGAGGCAATTTCTGATGTAAATATAGTTCTATTGAATTTGGACCATGCTCGTGTGTCTTATTTGACACACAACAAAATTTTGGGACCATTTCACTCAATGGTACAAATTTCTTTGATTTATTTTTAAAATCAATTCTTAAAAGTTATTAGTAGTCAAAGCAGACCGTGGATTATTTAAATTAATCCACCTACTGTTATACCATTTATTGGTCTTGAAATTTGAGTAAAATCAGAATATGTTTAGAAGTTAAAAACAAGTTTTCTATAAAAACCCGACAGTTAATAATACTATTTGTACTTTTTAATGTATAATTTTTATTAGAAATGAATCATAAAATTACAAGGATATTTGTGGAATACAATCCTCAATCCAAAATGAATGACAAATGAAACACTCATAATCCTAAACTAAAAACCAAAGTTGAAGTTTATGGGTGAAAGACATAAGTTTGCTAGCTTAGCAATGATATTAAGGAGAGGAGGATGCTTTCACAATAATGCATTAACATTCTCTAATATAGGTGGGGATACGAAGGTCATGTGGTCTTTAATGTCTAACAAAATTCGATGGATAAGCACACTTTTCGTTAACGCTTATATTCTTGGAATAAGATAAATCTTACTTTATGAAACATTGTTGACAATTGTTTCCACCTTTATACCGAATCATTGTACTTTTTGACTTCCTTATTGTTGTTTTTTCACATTTGCTTTTATGGAGTTCAAGCCCATAATTCATGTATGATATAGAGAGAGAGTATTCTAGATTCACTGAGACTTTGTCGGATCTTATATCACTGATTCACTTGTTGTTTTTCAAGCTCAGGTACTTTACTCACTTATACCGTATGAGTATAGGTAAAGTGTATCTTTGGATGCTCTTTGACGTCATCAAAGCTTGTTTAAGCATCTTGTTTAATTAAGATATTGGATGCTTTTCGTACTCAGTTCTCTTTTCGTATGGAATATATTGCCTTTCTAAAAAAATAAAAAAAAAATTAAGTTGGTTTATGTTGAAATATACCATTGAGCAAATCTTTGACGCAAGACAAAGGCTTCAAATTTTTCACTATGTTCATGAGTTATTGTACATTACTATTATTCTATTAGAAAAGGTTAGTCCAATTGTCATCGGTATAAATGATTAATTCATCTATAAACAAAAAAAAAAGAAAAATTAAAAAGGACCCACGTCAAGAGAAATATGGCCAGATTACATAAGCTCTTACCTCATTTGGAGTCATAATCAAAAGGCAACCTGTCACGTTACTTAACGAAAAAGATGTTGGATGGCCTTATGAGTGGGCTTTACTACTACTCTTTTCTTGTCATCCTTAATCAACAAGAAATTTTTACCAAAATGTTGGCATCCTTGAAATTTCCTTTTAAATTAATTCCTCCTGTAGTTTGAAGCTAAGGAACACATTTAATGGGGATATTTTCTTAAGAAGCTCTCATGTGAGATTAAGTTACCAAAACATAATCATTCACTAGAACCAATACATTACAATAACTCAAGGCTTTTTAGAAATGTTTTGTAGTAGTTTAATGTTGATGTTTCAGTGTATTCCTCAAATCTGTATCTAGGAAACACAGCAACGACAAAATGGAAAGGAAAAAAATAAATTAAAATTGTTTGATTAATTGTACGTAAGTGATCATGCTTACGCAAGGATGATAGATGTATTACACAATTAAATATCTGTTGTTCTTGCCAAATGAGGTCCTCTTTTGATATAGGCCTCCACCTCCTCAATGGATGGCCAAGAGAACAAGCTCAAGTCTACGTGATTCAATCTACTTCGTTTATTTCCTAGTTCCGGCTTGGTTCCTGATATCTTCGATTAGTCGTGTCATATTCTTGTGGGAAGATCCTCCCTCTTCTATTGCTTTATTTGCCAGCTCCCCGAGTTCTTTAGCGCGTTGGCTTCTCTCTTTCGCTTCTTTCCCTTCCTCCATTAGCGTCTCTATGGCATTCTTAAAGTCATCGCTCTTTACTACCACTCCGGACTTCTCTTCTTCACCAAAATGTACAACACTTTGAGCACCAACACTAACTCCAATTCTCAAAACTTGTACTATTAATTTCTCATTATAAAACTGCTCCTGAAATTGAGGCCATGTAACCATAGGAACACCAGCAGATACCCCTTCTAGAATNGTAATTGATCATGCTTACGCAAGGGAGAAAGATTACATAAATATCAGTTGTTTTGTACTCCTCAATGGATGACCAAGAGAACAAGCTCAAATCTACGTGATTCAATCTTCTTCGTTTTATTTCCTAGTGCCGGCTTGGTTCCTGATATCTTTGATTAGTCGTGTCATATTCTTGTGGGAAGATCCTCCCTCTTCTATCGCTTTATTTGCCAGCTCCATGAGTTCTTTAGCGCGTTGGTTTCTCTCTTTTGCTTCTTTCCCTTCCTCCATTAGCGTCTCTATGGCATTCTTAAATTCATCGCTCTTTACTACCACTCCGGACTTCTCTTCTTCACCAAAATGTACAACACTTTGAGCACCAACACTAACTCCAATTCTCAAAACTTGTACTATTAATTTCTCATTATAAAACTGCTCCTGAAATTGAGGCCATGTAACCATAGGAACACCAGCAGATACCCCTTCTAGAATCGAGTTCCAACCACAGTGAGTCAAAAAACCGCCGATCGCAGGGTGTGACAAGACTAGAAGTTGTGGAGCCCACCCATGAATCAATAGGCCTCTCTCTTTTGTTCTCTCTTCAAAGCCCTCGTCTTCTATCCATTTTTCTATCTTGTCAGTCTTAGGACCAGCTCGAACGACCCAAATGAATGGCTTCTTGGATGCTTCTAGAGCTAAAGCGAGTTCTAGTAGTTGTGCAGGCTCAGTACGACTAAGACTCCCTAAACAAGCATAGATCACTGAACTCTTCTCTTGAGAATCTAGCCACTTGAGGCATTCATTTTTGTTGATTGATGACTTGTTACCTCTCTGGAGCTTCTCGGATTCATCCTTATGGCATAGCGATAATGGCCCAATGCACCAAACTTTATCTCCTTTGACTTTCTGATATTCATCAGCATATGCTGGTTCCAATTCCCGAAAACTGTTTATGACGACCCCATAAGCTTCGGCTTCAGATATCTTAAGCTTTTCATTAAAATCATCCCGATCTCTGGAGCCAGGATTGAACGTAAAAGGAAGTTGAGATCTTGTAAGTTCAATACGATCAGGCAACCCGGGCACAACAAACGATTCTGACTCACCAACACTTTCGTGTACCTTTGACACATCTAAAATATGGTTACACAATTGTGTGAAGCAATTCATTCCATCAAATATAACCCTTGGAATCTGAAACTTCTTCGCTGTTTCACCAGGCCATAGGAGAAAAGTATCGGACACTATGCAATCTGGCTTTTGATTAAGCTTTTCTATATATTGCTCAACTTCTTTCTGTAGTGAATCATAGGCTTGCATGAGTGCCTTGCCGTAACCCAAATTAGGTAGATCGTCTACGCTTTCACAACCTTCTGGTAAGCCAAACTCTGCATACCGAAATGGAAATTCAAGAAAACTGATGGGAAGACCTGATTGGATTGCTTGATCTAGTATTGACCCGAATCGAAGGTTGTTGACTGGGGTGGTGACTATGGTGACTCTAACTCCATGTTGAGCTAGTAACTTGGCTATGTCGATTGTGGGAATATAGTGGCCTGGTGATCCTACGGGTATAACAAGAAAGTGAAGTTGGCTATGTTCTTGTGATGCTTCTAAAGCCATTTCACTGTTTGGCATGCTAGTATATGATGGAGAGATTGAGCTAGTATAAGATAAGTTTATTTATAACTTGAATATTTAAACATACAACTTTGGACAATATTGGGTAGATTACTAGAATTTGGACTAATTGGAAAATTTCAATGATGTAGATCATTTAATTAAGAAAAGGACAGAAAGATGGCCAGTATGAAGATGCCAAGTTGAAAGGTACCTGATTTTAACGGTGCGAAAAGATGATTTGTACACATTAGTTTTTTCATTGGACTCGTCAATCTTTGACTAGTTTTTGGCGATCCCATTTGATCTATGTGTCGTGTGTTATTGTATTTTATGGTTGGCTACTTGTGTGATGCTATCATATTGAAGAATGCATGAACCGATCAAAATAGTCAAAGTTTGACAAAATAGTCAAAGTTCTAATGAAATATTAGCTGGTAGTTTTTGTATTGATGGTTAATGTTAAATTGAGTACAGGAGAACTGAAATGTGCAAATTTTGTATATTGTTTCGTTTTTGTTAATTTCCTTTGGGATATGTCCAAATTAAAGATATGTAAAGAAAGTGTGATTAATACAATTTCACATTTTTACCAAAAAAATTACTTCATAGTCACCCATGCGAACTATATAACAGGTCTCACAACTGTATCGTTGGCTTATTTTACCATCTCTAATACGGATATAATCTATGGATCGAGGCTTTTTGCATGCATCATTTGCATAATGCATTATGTCTTGAATTTTTTTGGGTTAAGGGTTACCCTCATAAAATATATTAAAACTAAAAAAATAGATATAATGAAATGTGGCTGATGTATCACATTAACCTCAAGCACACACGCTTGATAAATAAAACAAACCAAATAAAGCTTTTGACATGCCAAAGACACAACCCGTGGCGGAACTTGAAGTTTTTGTTGGGCGGGCCGAAAATTTTATAGCATAAATTTAATTTTTCTATCGCAACATAAAGCTAGTTCCTTAAAGCATTACCCTTATTCTCGAAAGCATTCGCCTTAATTCAATGGTATTGATATACTTCAATAGTGAATATTTTAACATAACAATAGAGCAAATACAATTTATGAAAATTATCACAAAAAATAAGTGTGATTGACCTTCATTCCTCATAAATTTTTGAAAAGTCATGAAAATTGTGAATGCATAAGACATTCACTACTCATATATTTGTACTATTATTTTGTTTGAATGCATAAGACCTTCATTCCTCATATACCGGTACTATTGTTTTGTTTGTTTCCTTGTTTTTCTATACCTCACAGACTTGTAAGGAAAGAAGAATGTTGCAATTCCTTTATTGATATACATACCTTGTTTTTTTTCCCAAAAGTTCCTTAAAACACACATATACACTATTAACCACTCAAACATTTTTTCGAAGGCGGGGGGCACAACCTCTCCCTGCCTCCATTATGTTCCGCCCTTGGACACAACTACTCTAGCTATACATTACAAATAGAGTCATAAACAATCATGTATAACTAAAGGAAATCTACACATTACTTAGAAACAATAAATGTAGACGTTTCATCATAAACATTATCCACTTCCGCATCATTATCACTCTCCTGAAGATCATGTAAAATACTTTTCCCATCATCCTTTCCATCATCATTACTATCATCAAACTTCGAAAGGAGATAAAAGGGGTTCGGAGAGATTTTACAAGGTTTTAGCGGCTTCTGATCATCACCTACTAGCACAAGCTTCTCATCAAGTATTTAACTTTTCAGTTCATTAATCCTTGCAACCATAGGTGTAGTAGTTAGACTACCAGATGCCGTATCAACCAAGGGTAGCGTACTATTTTCCTTAACTACTTCGTACAGAACATTATTTTCAGAGTTCAAAGCCTCATATGATTTTTTTAGAGGAAAAAATATTGATGTCATCTGATAAACCAACCCTTTTTTTTGCTCAAAGACATAGTGCTATCTTTGTTGCAACCTGATATTGATGCCCCATTAGTATCAACATGTTTTGTCGTATTATAAGAGACACTCGGCCCTTTAGCCAGTTTCACTGCTTTAGGACGATAAGCAAATTTAGAATTCCATGAAACCCGTTTAGAATTTTTGTTACCATTCTTGTCACCCGATTTCTTCTTTGTTACTACAATAAAACCTTCATTATCAGTACCCACCCGAAATCTGATCCTTACATTTGTCCATTCCATTCACCACATGTTTAGAAGCAGCTTTGAGACATTCCTCAAGCGAGTGACTGTATATCAAACATGTACCACAACGAGAGGGTTTCCACTCATAATCAATATGAATAATCTATTTCGTATACCCACTACCTTCAAGCTTAGGAACAACCATCACCAAATTTTCTCTAAACTCATTACATGCATTAATCTCTATCAAGGCTCTTGCAGAGCTGCTCCGCCCCTTGAATCTAAACACATGCTATTCATATACGATTCTAACATCATAGGAGTACCAATTTTCGTGGCCAGCAAGCTTAATCCATCAAAAGTATATGCAACCAATGGCACGTCAGAAAAACCCAAACTGGAATTTGAGACAATTCTTCTTTTAAGAGACTCACAAATGGTGACAACTTATTAGAATAAATAGGAATTCCACGCATCATCCATGGACCATCTCTCAAAATAGAATTAGCACCTGGACTCGATGGAGAACTTAAAAAAGAAAAACCATCAGCATTCATGGTGACTTTCAGAAGACTATACTTTTCCCATTTACTGCGCACAAACCATTCAACAACGGAAATGCAAGTCTTTTACCAATAAAGTACCCGTACAATGAATCTTCAATCTTCATTAACCTCATGAAACGAAGCTATAGGTAAATCAAAATCATAATCAGCATCCTCAGGCACACTAGCTTCAAGTTTACAAAAGTTAGCATTTTCCAAATTAACCGTAGGGCTTAGCTTAGTAGCATATTTTATAGGGACTTCTTTAGTAGACATACTTCTAGTCTTAATACCCATATTCATCATAGGATCATTAATAGCTTGAGTTGTTTGACATACCTCCACGAAATCCTTAACACACTGGTATTGAGAACAAGCAGGCTCAACTTTAAGATTCTCATGCATATGTATACCGGTCAACACATTAGAATCTTTCGTATTTGAATTACCCCCACTTAGTTCCTTAGAAGAAACCCCATGCATGTATAAACAAGTTGAGTCATTAGACTCACTTGTGTCAATAGTTTCCCCACTCACAACCTTTTCAATAACTTCCAAATCACCCGAAGACAAAGGCTTGACAAGGCTAACGTTTGTATCGGACTTCGCACCACCAAATATATCCTCATTGCCATCTAAACACGAAGTAAATACCACACTTTTTGTTGGAATATGAGAATCATAACAAGTACATAAACATATAAACATCATAGAGTACGCAGCGGAATAACAAGAACAATACTATTAATTAATTAACCGAATGTAAAAGAATATGCGTACCTTTAGCAAGAACAAGATATCAATCAACAAGATCAAGTTAAACCCTAGGTTTAGGGTTTGTAGAATTCGACTTTACCTAAGTCGAATGGGAATAGAACACAAACAAAAGTATGTTTGTTCTTCGATCTTGTACACACGTACTATTAGCGTTTCAATGCGAAAAGCTAGGTTCTTGAATCACAAACAAAACCCAACACTTGTTTTGAGTTTATGAAAATCGACCCTAAGGATTTGTTGGAGTTCGATCGGCACAAACACAAGGAAGAGAAGAAGAAGAGAAGTTAGGGTTAAGGATTCAAGGGATGAAAAGAATGAATACAAGAGGCCTTGTATATATACTAATCAAAATTTGGAGCTCAAGAAACAACCCTAACCTCCTTTGGGAGGGGGTCGGCCGAATTCACAAGCCCAAGGGGTTCTAGAACCTCCTTGGCTACTTTCCATAAATTCGTCCTCCTTATTCTCTTTTAACGACCGTTAAGTGCTAACGACCGTTAAGTGTTTTATTTGTGAAATTAATAATTATTCATAACTTAAATATAATAATTATTAATACATTGAAACTCATACGTAAAGTGTGCAATCCCGAAGTCTCGTGTTCGAATCCGGACATATTACATTAATCTATATACGTAAAACTTACAGTTTTCTAAAGTTATAATGCTAGTGAAAGAAAGTATCCATTAGGGCTGCAATCGAGTCGAACCGAGCTCAAGCTCAACAAGGCTTGAGCTTGGCTTGAAAGAAAAACACTAGGCTTGAGCACAATAAAACCTTCATTATCAGTACCCACCCGAAATCTGATCCTTACATTTGTCCATTCCATTCACCACATGTTTAGAAGCAGCTTTGAGACATTCCTCAAGCGAGTGACCGTATATCAAACATGTACCACAACGAGAGGGTTTCCACTCATAATCAATATGAATAATCTATTTCGTATACCCACTACCTTCAAGCTTAGGAACAACCATCACCAAATTTTCTCTAAACTCATTACATGCATTAATCTCTATCAAGGCTCTTGCATAGCTGCTCCGCCCCTTGAATCTAAACACATGCTATTCATATACGATTCTAACATCATAGGAGTACCAATTTTCGTGGGCAGCAAGCTTAATCCATCAAAAGTATATGCAACCAATGGCACGTCAGAAAAACCCAAACTGGAATTTGAGACAATTCTTCTTTTAAGAGACTCACAAATGGTGACCACTTATTAGAATAAATAGGAATTCCACGCATCATCCATGGACCATCTCTCAAAATAGAATTAGCACTTTGACTCGATGGAGAACTTAAAAAAGAAAAACCATTAGCATTCATGGTGACTTTCAGAAGACTATACTTTTCCCATTTACTGCGCACAAACCATTCAACAACGGGAAATGCAAGTCTTTTACCGATAAAGTACCCGTACAATGAATTCTTCAATCTTCATTAACCTCATGAAACGAAGCTATAGGTAAATCAAAATCATAATCAGCATCCTCAGGCACACTAGCTTCAAGTTTACAAAAGTTAGCATTTTCCAAATTAACCGTAGGGCTTAGCTTAGTAGCATATGTTATAGGGACTTCTTTAGTAGACATACTTCTAGTCTTATTACCCATATTCATCATAGGATCATTAATAGCTTGAGTTGTTTGACATACCTCCACGAAATCCTTAACACACTGGTATTGAGAACAAGCAGGCTCAACTTTAAGATTCCCATGCATATGTATACCGGTCAACACCTTAGAATCTTTCGTATTTGAATTACCCCCACTGAGTTCCTTAGAAGAAACCCCATGCATGTGTTAACAAGTTGAGTCATTAGACTCAGTTGTGTCAATAGTTTCCCCACTCACAACCTTTTCAATAGCTTCCAAATCACCCGAAGACAAAGGCTTGACAAGGCTAACGTTTGTATCGGACTTCGCACCACCAAATATATCCTCATTGCCATCTAAACACGAATACACTTTTTCCCTCACCATCGATACATGTACTAGCCACACAATTACCTCTTCTTGGTTTAAGAGGTTTCCCATCAGCCCCAAGAGTTTCTCTTCAACGTTACGATCCTTAGAAACCAAGTCGCTCAGTTTAGGGAAACTCGCATCAGATTTAATATTATACGACTAACATTATCCTTCCTATTATCCCCACTCCCATCCAAAATCAAAGAGCCACTTTGCATAGTTAAACAAGCACGTACAATCAGACCAGAAGCATAAAAAACGTCAAAGCTTCAATAAACGTGGAAACCCTAAAAAGGGTTTAGAATCGATAAGCACTATAAACTTCACATGATTGATAACCCTAACAAGAGTTATGCTTATAAAAAATATGCCCAAGAAAACTACAGTAGTAATTAAGGACGATTGAATACTGTCACAAACCCTAAAAAAGGATAAATAATTAATCGATTCAACAAGAACCCTAAACGATATGTAACCCTAGCGCACCACATAACCTTGAAGAACGACGCACGCCTATAAATTAAAACCTATATTTGGATCGTTAAAGCAAAAGTTTATGGATGAAAAAAATATTAAGATCGATCAGGAATAGTTAGGGTTTGTAATCGCTAAGAATTCATTATGTCTGGAATTAGCATAGTTAGATTGAGGTAAGAAGACCCTCCCTCCTTTATGGCGTTATTCGCTATCTTTCCAAGTTCTTTTGCTCTCTTTCGTCTCTCGTGCCCTTCAATCCCATCATCCATGGCCTTCTCACTAGCCTTCTTCACATCCTCCCTCTTCACTTTCACTCTAGACATATCTTCTTCGCCAACATGGGCAACAGGATCAACTCCAACACCCACACCCGCCCCAAAAACTCGCACTAGTAATTTCTCGTTAATAAACTGCTCTGCAAACTGAGGCCACGTGATCATGGGAACACCAGCACACACTGATCCTAATGCAGAATTCCAACTACAATGTGTTAAGAATCCTCCAACCGAAGGGTGAGACAAGATTAGAACTTGTGGGGCCAACCTCGAATTATTAATCCTCTATCTTTAACTCTCTCCTCGAAGCCACTTTCTGTTAACCATTCCTGGATCTCCTCCTCTCTAAGAATGGATCTAATCACCCAAATGAATGGGTGATTTGATGCTTCAAGGCCTAACCCAAGTTCGATAAGCTATGGGGTGTTAACCCTAAATAAGACTACCGAAACAGGCATAAACCACAGATTCAGGTTCTTGAACATCAAGCCATTTTATGAATTGTTCCTCGTTAATCGTATCTGCACTTTCTCGTTGAGATTATCATAATCATCACTACCAATGTGCGACATTCTTTTGACCTTTTACCCAAAAAAAAGATATTCTTGTTCCAACTCCTCAAAACTATTGATCACAACCACATAAGCCCTCACCTCAGCTTCCCTAGCCCTCTCACGAAACTCACTTGTGTCAATTGAGCTTGTGTTTAACTCAGGTGGGAGCTGCTTCCTTGTTAACTCGATCTTATCATGCAAACTGGGGACAACAATCCGATTCATCCAAACCACCAATTTTTTTGGTTACATACAAACTATTGTAACATAATTCGTTAAAAAAACTCATTCAATCAAACATAATTTTTGGTATCTTATACATATGTGCAAAATCACCCGGCCATGACATGTACTTATCCAAAAATAATACAATTCGGACGAGGCTTTAACGTCCAATAACGCTTTTCTAGTTCTTGTTGTAGCATGCCAATAGCAGCTAAAAGTTTGGAACAAAATCCATACTATGAATTTGATCTGTGAATTCACACCCTTCAGGCAATCCAGCCTCAAATGGCAGCTCAAGGAACTGGATTGCAAGTCTTGCTACAATGGGTCCCACGAGAGCGGGACCATATCGCGTGGCATTAAGAGGTGTGGTGGCAATAGTTACCATAACGTTTGGTTGTTTGGCAAGTAGTTTGGCCATATCTATCATGGGAATAGTGTGGCCCGGACCTATGTGAGGAGTCAAAAGGAAGTTAAGTTTGTTGGTGGTATTAGCTGTATATTTCGAATGTTTGCTAAGGGATAAGCTCGATGAGTAGGCGATTAGTTGTACATTAAAGTTGATTAGCTAGAGATTAAAGGGTGATACGTTTTTTTTTGAACGGTGATTTATAATAATAAAACAAAACTCTAGCAAGAAACTAGAGCGTAAAGAGATTACAACGAGATTTTACAAGCGATCTTTGGATCATAGATCCAATCTAACCAATTTGGATTAGCATGCCTATTCCTATTTATTATCCAAGTGTGGGACAATACTTTGATTTCGGCTCCTAACGTACAAACATACATAATCTATTTAGGGTAAATTGCTAATCACCCTTTAATCTATAGCTAATCAACTTTAATGTACAACTAATCGCCTACTCATCGAGCTTATCCCTTAGCAAACATTCAACTGTTAACCATTCCTCGATCTCCTCCTCTCTAAGAATGGATCTAATCACCCAAATGAATGGGTGATTTGATGCTTCAAGGCCTAACCCAAGTTCGATAAGCTAACCTTTTACCCAAAAAAAAGATATTCTTGTTCCAACTCCTCAAAACTATTGATCACAACCACATAAGCCCTCACCTCAGCATCCCTAGCCCTCTCACGAAACTCACTTGTGTCAATTGAGCTTGTGTTTAACTCAGGTGGGAGCTGCTTCCTTGTTAACTCGATCTTATCATGCAAACCGGGGACAACAAATGGTTCCGATTCATCCAAACCACCAAATTTTTTGGTTACATACAAACTATTGTAACATAATTCGTTAAAAAAACTCATTCAATCAAACATAAATTTTGGTATCTTATACATATGTGCAAAATCACCCGGCCATGACATGTACTTATCCAAAAATAATACAATTTCGACGAGGCTTTAACGTCCAATAACGCTTTTCTAGTTTTTGTTGTAGCATGCCAATAGCAGCTAAAAGTTTGGAACAAAATCCATACTAGGAATTTGATCTGTGAATTCACACCCTTCAGGCAATCCAGCCTCAAATGGCAGCTCAAGGAACTCGATTGCAAGTCTTGCTACAATGGGTCCCACGAGAGCGGGACCATATCGCGTGGCATTAAGAGGTGTGGTGGCAATAGTTACCATAACGTTTGGTTGTTTGGCAAGTAGTTTGGCCATATCTATCATGGGAATAGTGTGGCCCGGACCTATGTGAGGAATCAAAAGGAAGTTAAGTTTGTTGGTGGTATTAGCTGTATATTTCAAATGTTTGCTAAGGGATAAGCTCGATGAGTAGGCGATTAGTTGTACATTAAAGTTGATTAGCTAGAGATTAAAGGGTGATACGTTTTTTTTGAACGGTGATTTATAATAATAAAACAAAACTCTAGCAAGAAACTAGAGCATAAAGAGATTACAACGAGATTTTACAAGCGATCTTTGGATCATAGATCCAATCTAACCAATTTGGATTAGCATGCCTATTCCTATTTATTATCCAAGTGTGGGACAATACTTTGATTTCGGCTCCTAACGTACAAACATACATAATCTATTTAGGGTAAATTACTAATCACCCTTTAATCTATAGCTAATCAACTTTAATGTACAACTAATCGCCTACTCATCGAGCTTATCCCTTAGCAAACATTCGAAATATACAGCTAATAGGTGGTAGTCATTTTGTTCATTTTTTATTGCAAGAATATTTTTTTTAAGTATGTGTAGTAGGAAATGGTGGAGTGTGTTGATATTTCTAAGGTGCTTAATAGATCATATTTGTTGTTGTATTAGATGACAAGGTTTGAATGTTCTTTGAACCTAACGATATATTTTGAAAAGTTTGTGAAGAATAATCAAGATAATGTAAATATTTGCTTCCTTGGAGTTTCCTGGTAATAAAAAGTTCATGAGGTAAAAGTAATATGATGATCATGGGGTGCTTTGAGTAGGTTGGTCTTACACGGCAAGAGAAAAGTACACAAAAAGGTTATGGAAGCTTCCTAGTGCGAAATATAACCTTGGCAACAGATTTTTTTGAAAAGTAGTTATTTGATATGTTCTGTAATGAAGCTCAATAATTAACATAAGAATAACTGTTAATCAAAATACAGTTCAATAAAATTCTATCCCATATTGTTTCTTTAGTATATTATGCAAGAATTGGTACACACAAGAAATGAAAACTAGCCTACTTTATAAATATGAAGCTGTTCCGGATTCTAAGATGCATATGTTTTGATATTCTAGCTATTAAATAGTATGATACATGGAACCATCTGCGAGTTTGCTCTTTGTAAATGAAGAAATTATATGTCCCCAAAACAACTTTAACGTCACCAAAACAACCACTCGCCTATACCTCTTTGTTTCTGTCGTTTGCATGCTCCCTTATATCTTGTATTAGTAGTTTTAAGTTCATGAAAGAAGACCCTCCCTCTTTTATTGCTCCATTTGCAAGCTTTCCAAGTTCTTTTGCTTTCTTTCTTCTCTCAACTCCTTCGATCCCTATATCCATAACCTTTTGTATGGCTTCTTTCACATCCTCGCTCTTCACGCTCACTCCAAACTTCTCTTCCTCACCCCAATGCACGACAAACTCAGCCCCAACACCCACACCATTGCCCAGGACTTGCACTACTAACTTCTCATTCAAAAATTGCTCTGCAAACTGAGGCCAAGTGATCATGGGTACACCGGCACAAACACCTTCAAGTGTTGAGTTCCATCCACAGTGTGTCAAAAATCCTCCTATTGAGGGATGGGATAAGATTAACACCTGTGGGGCCCAACCTTGAATCAAAAGCCCCTTCCTTTTAATCCTCTCTTTAAACCCACTTTCTAGTATCCATTCCTCGACCTCTTTGGCTCTATCACCAGCTCTGATGACCCAAATGAATGGGTGGTTAGACGTTTCTAGGCCTAAACCGAGCTCAATTAGTTGCATAGGGGTAACCCTACTAACACTACCAAAACAAGCATAAACCACCGATCCATGTGGGTGTGAATCAAGCCATTCTACGATCTCTTGCTCAGAAATCGAGTCACTTTTTCCTCTGTTAGCCATATCTTTCTCATTATCATTACATAATGACAATGGACCTATGCACCAAACCTTACCCCTTTTCAACTTCTTATACTCATTGACATATGCTTGTTCCAACTCCTCAAAACTATTAATCACCATCCCATAAGATCCCATTTCAGTTTCCCTCACTCGTTCAAGACGGTCGCTTGAACCCCTCGAGCTAGGATTAAACTCAAATGGCAGCTGTGCTCTCGTTAACTCAATGCGATCAGGCAATCCTGGCACTACAAACGTCTCTGACTCACCTAAACCACTAAACACCTTGGATTCATACAAATTATGATCACATAACTGCTTAAAACAACTCATTCCATCAAAAACAATTCTAGGAATACTATACTTATCTGCTATATTAGCAGTCCAAGGAAGGTACTTATCCGATACAATACAACTCGGTCGTGGCTCTAGCTTATCAAAACTTTGCTCTAGTTTCGCTTGAAGCATGTCAACTGCCACAGAAAACTTTAGAGCTAGATTTGGACTAGGGAGAGTATCTAGACTTTCACATCCCTCTGGTAACCCGACTTCTGTCCCAGGAAATGGGAGTTTAAGGAAACTGACTTGGAGTCCGGTTTTGTTAAGGGTGGGACGATATCTAATGGCGTTAAGGGGTGTTGTGACGATTGTGACCGTGACATATTCTTGTTGTGCTAGCAATTTGGCCATGTCGATCATGGGGATTGTGTGACCAGGGGCTAGAAATGGAATCAAGAGGAAGTGAAGCTCTTTGGTAGATTTTGAAGTCATATTCAAACTTGTTAACACTGTGGATTGATGATTTTTAGAAATTCAATTTAGAAAAAGTTGTTTTAAAAATTTCATTTACATACTATACAGACTAATCAAGGTTTATATGTAGTCTTGAAACTTCATCGATATGGACAGATCTTGAAAAGTTGATGCCGTGAGAAACATCTTCTTTCATGTCATTCGATCATTTAATCGCCAATTGAAAGTCAATATTTTAATTATTTGGTCAAACTCATCTAATTATTATCTGGCAAAAATAATATGTATAAAAACAGCCGTGTCAATTTTGTAAAACAAAAAAAGTAATTAATAAAACTTTAGTTGTTAAATTTTAAATAAATTATACTATGTATGCACGTAAGCATTTCATCTTAACACATTTTGAAAAGATATGAGTCTTCCCAGATGTAACTTTTCAAATCTGAGAACTTTATAAATTTCATAAATAACTTATCGACTTTATACCTCTTAGACTTTATACATTAAAAAATTAATAATGTATATGTTGTGTTATTTATAAATATTATTACCATTATATATTATATTGATGTATCTACACGGAATTATAAATATCAAAATGAAAGCAGCGTTACTGTATAGTCTCGATGCTAACTATTTTCTATTTAGGGGATGTAAAATTTTATGAAATTGTTTTTCCTTTCAAAATGAATGTAAAATTTTAAATGAAAATATTTCTGAAATGTCTAATAGTCTCAGTTGAGTCACTTAAATTTCTTTGGTAGTTTTGATAACCAAACATCTAAAATACCCAATGATAAAGAGAGGCTAAGATCCAATAATGAAGGTAGCACCACAAATTCACTTAGCAGTTTAAAAACTGCTAGTGTTAAGAGTGGTACATCAAGTTCTATGGCTGAAAAAGGCATCTCTGAGTGCAACAATCAAAATATTCAAAATGTTTGGGCATCTGTTAGTAATAATAATGATGTTGGGAATGTTGTCCAACTGTTTTGTTTCTATAGGATCCCATTCTATCAACTAAAACACAAAAAGGTAGTCACTTGATGTTGATGGTGGTGGTGTACGTGAGATAGAGAGGAGAGGAAGAGGAAGAGTTTTTAATATCACACACTAAACACCTACAAGCACGCACACACACACACAAGTGGGACTTGTGTGCATACATATATCATCCAAACGCCTACAATGGGCTTGGGTTTGGGCTTGGCCTATAATACATAAACCATTAGACTAATACTAGTAGATTAGTTTCTATAGCCCGATACTAGACTCTTACATATTATCTTTTAACTTTACATAGTTCCTAAACGTAGAATGACAATCGCTTCTATTACTTATATTACTAAAAGTAACGATAACAATCTCCTTCTAAAGGATGTCATTTCTTAGTTGTCATGGATGAGTTAGCGTGAACTGGTCTTCTTTAATCTTGATCTTTGAACCTTGAACGTTGTAGTAGATGAGTCTTGATTCTTTGTTCTTTTCATGCTATGTGATCTTGTGATATGAGTTTGATGTCTTTTTTTGCCTTGATCGTATATCTTCTTCTTGAATTTGTCACCTTCTTTCCATCATACTTATACATCTTGTATAGCTTTGATCTTCATACTTAAGGTGTGATTGGTTCAAACTCAGAAAAGAGAGTGGGAAAGGCATTGATAATGGTGGAGAAATAGAATGGAAAGAAAAACATTCCCCCAATTTATTGGGTAATGGCCCATTACCCACTATTGGATAATGGGTCATTGCATTATACTCTACCAAGCACATTTTTTTATTATCTTTTCCATTCCTCACCCCCCCCATAACCCCTACTATATCAATCACAACCTTAAGCTTTCGTTAATTGACATTTGAACTTGTTCTTGACTTTCTTTGATTAGATCTTGACTTTTAGGAAACATTGTCTTTATCTTGATTTCTTTGTCTTGAACATTCTTGATTTGGAGCTTTGATGATGATGATAATGGATGCGTATGTATGAGTTTATGGAATTGATGATATCGATGTACGTGCTAGTGCATCTCGAGTAGTTAAGATCTTTTTGTACCTGCATTTACTAAGGTTAGATAATAATCATGTTATTCCAATTGATTATTGTGAATCTCTTCTTAGAGAATTGATTCACTTCAATTGTTTTATTGATGAATGTCCTGATCCCATTCACCTTGGTCGGGCAAATCAGTTGTCCTAATCCCGTTAGGGACAATTATCAATACATTGGATAAGTCCAAGTAAACACCTACGTCTTCAGGAATCGATTCATAATATGAATCTCCTTATCATTATTAATCGCGCTTACGAGTTTAGATATTGAGAGTATTTGCAACATAGTGTGTAAATACTATTCGAATCCTTATAGGGGCTATTACAGAATTAGATGCCACAGGAGTGCTTACAATAATTCTGGTGAATTGCTGAAGTATATCAAGATATCACTTCACAACTGTAGACCTTTTAATGCATAGGTTACCACGGAAACACTAAGCTTAATTCTCGAAGAATTAGCAAAGTGGCCTGCTGTTAGTGTTGCTTGATGTTGACACTGTCAGATATTTCCATTCGATCACTATGGATAACAGATGTGAATCCTCTCATGAATGTTCTAATAAGATTACTAAGATCTGTGAAAGACTCTAAGATTACAGTTTATGTTCATATTTCTAACAATAATTGTATGATTGGCATGTGTCCTAAGAGATTTTATTATGTGAATCTCATTTGGCTCTATACTCAATTCATGCATTTTGGTTTAGTGAGCGGAGGCCGGAGCAGAGTGCCACCTATTCAATATCAACACATCTTGGAATGAGAGGCCGATAGATTCGTGTTTAATCTCCGCGAGAAATGATCAAGAATCTTTTGAGAGAGACTTCAGTGGCTGGGAATGGCTTGTGCATTGCATCACTGGGTCCATGATGTTTGTCTTCAATATCTTAATCATCTTTGTGATTATAGATAGCATATAAATTAACCCGATTTCTGTCCTAAGTTTATGGAGGGCTCATTTCTTTTCACCCTTTCATTAATTTTTTTTTCCATTCTTCAATCTCTTCTTTCCCTTTTTCTCAATTACTCTTTCTTTCGTACCTAAGGACTTCTACACTAACTAGTGGATTGTCCTTGGGTAGATCCTTCCTGGTCTAGCTGGATCATGGGTCAAAACCTAAACTTAATCGCCTTATATATTCATGAACATAATAGTTGGTTTTGTTGGTTTGCTGTAACATCTCATCCTTTAAATTAACCATTTGTAAAATCAGACAACGTGTTTTTGAAAAACTTGTTTTGATAAGACATTAAAAGTTTTTTGCTTTGAAGAACTACTCCCCCAACACATGTGCTTTTGAAGATTTTTGAAAACAAATGCTTCGCGATTAACATTTTGCTCTTGTACCACTTGTAAGGGTTTTTGCATATGGAGGTTTGAGTAAAACACCTTTGAAATTAGTGAATTATTCTAATAAGACTAGACTTTGCGAGACACATTTACGTCGCTAGTTAAATAGATCCATAATCAGCTTTTAGGTGATGACTAGCTCTAATAGCTAACTTGAAATTATTACCCGTCACGATACAAGTTTATTCAAAATAATCACTTTTGAGTCGAGCAAACTGTTTAAGATTCAATAATGATCAAAAAACTTTTGATCACATTTTAATCATGTTTTTCTCCCCCTAAAAAATAGCATGTCTGTGATATTTTTTGATATCCAGTGATTAAATGGTATGTTTTTGAAAAAGCATTTGGAGAGATTAACACCTCAGCCAAAAAAAGGAAAACCAAAAGCGCCTACAATGCTTAAAACCTAACTAAGCATAAGAAATGAGATGCCATACTTATGCAAAATAAAATAAAAACAACCTATCTAATCGGACAATAGAGACTAATGTCATAAGCATCTGCAAACTTCAATTGAGTATCAGTCAGACAACAATCATTAAACTCGTCATCATCATAAGGGTTTTGGTCAGAGTATCTTCCTTCCATTGCTCCAATAAGCTCCTCATGCCCGCTCTACTACCACCTTTAGAACCGTCAAACGCCATGAAATTAGAAGTTTCACTGAAGTCATCAAAGACTTTATCATCATCACTATCCGAGATAACTAGATCAGCAAACTTAGAAAATGGATTGCCTACCTTTTTCCCTTATTTAACCATGTTAGGAGTGCTCTTTGAAATACAAGGATTACAAGGAGGAGACGCATTGGATGAAGATGCTTGCATAGTTTTTCGCATTAGCTTTTTGCATAGGAAGCAACTTCCCATCATCACCCATAAGTACAAACTTTCACTCAAATAATTGACTTACAGGCTTATTAATCTTTTGAACAATAGGTGTAGCACCTAGACTGCCAAATGAATCAATAGTAGCACTTGCTTAATCCATTACCAAAATCCGAATCTATACTAGCAATAGGATCCTCATCCAAATTACCAAGAGCATCAAAGGCATTACACGTTTTAACCACTTAATTAGCATCCTTACTTGGTTATTTAGATGTAGACGCCTCCTTAGTAGAGTATTTAGGAGAAGAAGCCTTTTTATTCTTAGGAGCAACCGGATGATACTCCACTTTCTTGGTGTTATAAACCCTAAAAACCCGCGTAAAAGTGGGACCATTTCGCTTGATAGTGGTAAACCCGTCATTCGACACCTCCTTAGTTAACCAGACCTTTGCCTTTATTACCCGTCCCATTAACCACACGTTTAGGAGTGGCTTTAGGGCAATCATCATTCAAATGACCATAAAACAAACATGTACCACACCGAGGTGGTTCTCACTCGTATTCAATGTGAATAGTTTCCTTAGTATACCCTTTACTTACGAGTTATGAATAGGCAAAACTAAATTTTCACATAAATCCTTGAAAGCATTGATTTTAGTCAAAGCTCTCGCATAATTACTACGTCCCCATGACTCCAAACACATGGTATTAGTATAAGAATTAAGCATCACATGAGTACCAATATTAGAAGTAATCAAACTCAACCCATCTGAAGTATAAGCAACCATAGGGATATCATGAAACATCACCCACACCGGAACACACAGGACAAATCATCCTTAAGAAGACTTACCGATGGAGACCACTTATTGAGAAAGATGGGAATTCCACGAATCATCCAAGGTCCATCACTAAGAATATCGTCAGCATCCTTTAGAGACGAGAACTTGAAGAAGAAGGAACCTTTCGCGTTCATTGTAATTTTTTGAATACCATATTTACCCCTGTTATTACGCGCGAACCATTCAACACAGGAAAAGAAAGTATTTTCCCAATAAAATACCCAAAAAGCGAATTTTCATCCGCTCATTAACCTCCTGAACAAAACCAATGGGTAAACCTGCATCATAGCCAGCATCCTTAGGTACCATCTCATCAATAAATCGAAAATTAGCTTTATTAGAAGACGAAAGGCTGATTTTAGAAGCATAAGTCGAGGGAGCATCCACATAAGAATTAGTCGCGGGTGTCTTATCCACATTACCATTTGAACGTATAGAAGCATTAGCATCAGAAACACCACGAAGTGCCTATTCGAAACTCGCACACGCAACTTTGGTAATCAAATTCATAGTCGTATACGTACCACTTAAGAGCAACACCGATAGATGTAGCATCTTCATTGTGTGGACCTACTATTTTTTCTTGTTCAACATTCGTATCTCTATTAGCAACACATTGGTTCAACATAACCCCACCATCACGACCATGCATGTTGGTAGTATCATTAGTTACCACTTTATCACTCGAACATGAATCCCCAAAAACATTAATTCGAATTATCATTAGGTACCACTTTATCCACATTAGCCAAGTTAATAGTGTCATGCAAGTTAACAACACTCGAACTATCATCATTATTCTTTTTCTTCCTACCTCTACCTCTTCCCGAATCCAAAAATCCAGATTTCATGCTCCACACAATCACATACACGCAATAACAAGAGGTACAAATAGCGTATTAACTTCAGCCACGCAGTAAAACCCTAAAATTAGGGTTTATAATCGAACATATCCAAAACATCGCATCATAACTCACGACCAGAAGTATAATGATATTTAAATAAAGCCAAAAAACAATGACAGCAAAACGATCAGGAATATAGAACAGAAGTGCCGAGATCTAAAAAACGATACACCAAAAAAAAAACTATGTAATCAATGCATGCAAAGGTATTGGAATAGTAAAAAACCTTTAAAACGATTTAGTGATCACCCTAAGACAAAAACCCATCGTCTTGATTCTATAACAAAAAACAACCTATGATAGACAAAAAACCCACCACTTGTAATGATCTTTCCAGAAATCAAAGAATGAAATGAAGAAAGATCAAGATAATCAACATGAATGTACAAGATAGGAGTTTGGATTACAATTGATTAGCTACCTGTAAATGAATCTAATGCATGTATTTGTACAATGATTGATGAATGAAAATGAAAACATATTGGTAAATACACTTGTAAAGTTGTTGTTGATGTTTGACTTTGCTCTTTGACTTTATTTGACTTTTCCATTTTGTACCCATTGCAATGCTTCTCTCTTCAAATATTACTTTCTTATTAAAAAATAAATAAATAAATAAATAAATAAATAAGAAAAAGTAAAATCGAGACAAATATAGCCAGATCACCGTAGCTCTTACCTCATTTGGAGTCATAATCAAAAGGTAACATGTCACTAGGGGTGAAAACGAGCCGAGCCGCTCGTGAAAAGCTCGGGATCGGATCGGTAAAAAGCTCGAACGAGCCGAGCCTAAACGAGCTCGAGCCTAAGTTTGGGCTCATTTAATAAACGAGCTCGAGCCCGAGCTCTATACAAAAAGCTCGAGTAGGCTCGCGAGCCTAAACGAGCCTTAGAAATATATATGTATATATGTTGTCTATACGTATAAACGAGCTTAAAAGTAGTAAACGAGCTCGAGCCTTATATAGTTAACGAGCCGGGCTCCATTTGAACTTTGTTTCTTTAAAATATCATATAAATTAGTCGAGCCCGAGCCGAGCTCGAGCTTGTGAAAATCTTCACGAGCCGAGCTCGAGCTCAAAATATGAGGCTCGAAACGAGCTCGAGCCCGAGCTCGAGCCTTATATATATAAACGAGCCGAGCTCGAGCTCTGGCAGGCTCGGGCTCGACTCGGCTCGTTTTCACCCCTATATGTCACGTTACTTAACGAAAAAGATGTGGATGACCTTGATCCTGTCACTTTCTTATTAAAATTATCAGTGGGCTTTAATACTCTTTTCTTGTCATCCTTGAGCAACAAGAAATTTTTACCAAAATGGTAGCATCCTTGAAACTTTTAATTGTCTGCCTCCTGTAGTGTGAAGCTAAGTAACACATTTAATGGGAATATTTTCTTAAGAAGCTCTCATGTGAGATTAAGTTACCAAAACATAATCATTCACTAGAACCAATACATTACAAGAACTCTAGGCTTTTTTTAAAAAAAATAATAATAATAAATAATGGTAGTATAATACTACGGAGTATATATAATGTAGATGTTTCAGTGTATTCCTCAAATCCGTATCAGTACATTTTTCACTAGAAAACACTGCAACGAGAGAAAAAAAAAAGTAATTGATCATGCTTACGCAAGGGAGAAAGATTACATAAATATCAGTTGTTTTGTACTCCTCAATGGATGACCAAGAGAACAAGCTCAAATCTACGTGATTCAATCTTTTTCGTTTTATTCCCTAGTGCCGGCCTTGGTCATGTATTTTGATTATCGTGTCATTTTGTGTGGGATCTCCCTGCTTCTTATCGCTTTATTTGCCAGCTCCATGATTTCTTCTAGGCGTTGTTTCTCTTTTTGCTTCTTTTCCTTCCTCCATTACGTCTCTTGGCATTCTTAAATTCAATCAGCTCTTTACTTACCATCGGACTTCTCTTTTCCTAATGTAATATACAACCTTTGAGCACCAACACTAACTCCATCTCAAAACTTGTATATTAATTTCCATTATTAAACTTGCTCCATAAATGAGGCCATGTAACCATAGGAACACCAGCAGATACCCCTCCAGAATCGAGTTCCAACCACGTGAGTCAAAAAAACCGCGATCGCAGGGTGTCAAAGACTAGAAGTTGTGAGGCCACCCACAGATCAATAGACTCTCTCTTTTGTTCTCTCTTCAAAGCCCTCGTTTCTATCCATTTTTCTATCTTGTCAGTTTATGACCAGCTCGAATGACCAAATGAATGGCTTCTTGGGACCTTCTAGAGCCTAAAGCGAGTTCTACTAGTGTGTGCAGGTTCATAGACTAATACTCCCAAAACAAAGCATAGATCACTGGAATCTTTCTTTGGTTGAGAATCTAGCCACTTGAGGCATTCATTTTTGTTGATTGAGGACTTGTTACCTCTCTGGACCTTCTCAGATTCATCCTTATGGCATAGCGATAATGGCCCAATGCACCAAACTTTATCTCCTTTGACTTTCTGATATTCATCAGCATATGCTGGTTCCAATTCCCGAAAACTGTTTATGACGACTCGTCGACTCCATATGCTTCAGCTTCAGATATCTTAATCTTTTCATTCAAATCACCACGGTATCTGGAGCCAGGATTGAACCTAAACGAAAGTTGAGATCTTGTAAGTTCAATACGATCAGACAAACCAGGCACAACAAACGATTCTGACTCACCAACACTTTCGTGTACGTTTGACACATCTAGCATATGGTTACACAATTGTGTGAAGCAATTCATTCCATCAAATATAACCCTTGGAATCTGGAACTTTTTCGCTGTTTCACCAGCCCATAGGAGAAAAGAATCGGACACTATGCAATCTGGCTTTTGATCAAGCTTGTCTATATATTGCTCAACTTCTTTCTGTAGTGAAGCATAGGCTTGCATGAGTGGCTTGGCATGACTTAAATCAGGTAGATCGTCTACGCTTTCACAGCCTTCTGGTAAGCCAAACTCAGCATACGGAAATGGAAATTCAAGAAAACTGATGGGAAGACCTGATTGGATTGCTTGATCTAGTATTGACCCGAATCGAAGGTTGTTGACTGGGGTGGTGACTATGGTGACTCTAACTCCATGTTGAGCTAGTAACTTGGCTATGTCGATTGTTGGGATATAGTGACCTGGTGATCCTAAGGGTATAACAAGAAAGTGAAGCTGGTTATGTTCTTGTGATTCTTCTAAAGCCATTTCACTGTTTGGCATGCTAGTAATATGATGGAGAGATTGAGCTTATACAAGATTGAGTTTATTTATAACTTGAATATTTTAAACATACAACTAATTTGGACAATATGAGAAATGATTTGCACACTCATACTTTTGATTAGGACACTCCACTGTGTGCATTACATATTTGTACAGTGCTTACAGTGTGCTTTAATTGCTTGTATAATTGAGTGTCCCAATCAAAAGTGTGAGTGTCCCAATCACCTCACATATTTTAAACATACAACTTGAAAGATAGCGAGTATGAAGATGCCAAATGGAAATTGAGGTACCTAAACTTTAACCATGCAAGAAGATGATTTGACTAGTTTTTGCCGATCCTATTTGATTCTGTGGTTTAGAGATCGCCACCCAACTTAAATCTATGTGTCATGTGTATTATTGTATTTTATGGTAGGCTACTTGTGTATTAAAATAGTCAAAGTTTGACTAGTTAATAGTCAAAGTTTGACTAATTAATAGTCAAACTGCATATATGGATCAAATGCGGGATTTTCATAATGTTGTTTTCTGATGAAAATCTGGTAGTTTTTGTATCGATGGCTACTGTTAAATTGAGTACAGGAGAATTGAAATGTGCAGATTTTGTTTATAAGCAACGCTAGGCTCACACAATTTTTACAAACAAAAATCCACACACATGTGGCATGTGAGATTTACCAATTAGGTTTAGGTTGCATAAAGTTTTCTCTTTCTTGCTTTTTACTCTCCTTAAGCAAGTGACACACATTTTTTTTTTTTTTTTTTTGAATGTCCAAAAGTAAAGAAAGTGTGATTTATTATACGATTTCACATTTTTACCAAAAAAATTACTTCATAATCACCCAATTTATGTTGATTATAACAGGTCTCACAACTGTCTCGTTGGCTTATTTTACCATCTCTAATACTGATGTAATCTATAGACCCAGGCTTTTAGCTTGCAGCATTTGTATAATGCATTATGTCTTGAATTAGCATCGTCAGATTGAGGTAAGAAGACCCTCCATCCTTTATGGCGTTATTCGCTATCTTTCCAAGTTCTTTTGCTCTCTTTCGTCTCTCGTCCCCTTTAATCCCATCATCCATGGCCTTCTCGATAGCCTTCTTGACATCCTCCCTCTTCACTTTCACGCCAGACATATCTTCTTCACCGACATGGACAACAGAATCAACTCCAACACTCACACCCGTCCCCAAAACTTGCACTACTAATTTCTCGTTAATAAACTGCTCCGCAAACTGAGGCCACGTGATCATGGGAACACCAGCGCACACTGATTCTAAAGTAGAGTTCCAGCCACAATGTGTTAAGAATCCTCCAACCGAAGGGTGAGACAAGATTAGAACTTGCGGGGCCCAACCTCGAATAATTAATCCTCTATCTTTAACTCTCTCCTCGAAGCCACTTTCTGCTAACCATTCCTCGACCTCCTTCTCTCTATGAACAGATCTAATCACCCAAATGAATGGGTGATTTGAAGCTTCTAGGCCTAACCCAAGCTCGATAAGCTGTGGGGTGTTCACCCTAACAAGACTACCAAAACATGCATAGACCACAGATTCAGGTTCTTGAGCATCAAGCCANAAAAAGTACTATTAAGTTTTTGTAACACCTATAGATTATGCGACATTTTATCATTAAATATGTGATATATTTCAATAATGGATTAAAGGTCAAGAACATTGCATATAGACATTAATATTTGTGCAGCTATTGGTTTTTGTGAAAGAGTGTCAAACCATAAGTGAACCAAAGTGAAAGGGTTAAAACAAAACTTTAAACAAAGAAAGCAATAAATACTGTGGGTCTTCTTCTTTACCAAAGAAAAGAGATGCACAGAACATATATACGACCTCCATTAAAGAAAGATTATGAGCTTTGTTTAAATCTGTTTCCTAAATCGCTAAATTTTTCTTTCTTCCTTCTTAGCTAAACGTACAAGGTGGTTCCCGATCTAGTTTTAAGGTAGGTCCCGAATTTTTTGTACATATACGTTCCAAAGGATTTCGAAGTCTAAGGTGGTTCCCGGGAACCACCTTCTCATAGCATAGGTCCGCCCCTGCTGGTCCCTATAGGGACCATTCATGTTATTCTTTGGAGGCGAAAATTTCACCTTTAGGGACCATGTGTGTTATTTGTTTACATACTTAGGGACTACCAATGCAACTTTAAACTTCGAGGGACGAAAGTTGTTATTTTGGACAAACCACAGGGACCAACCATGTAATTTACTCTATATATTAAAAGCCATATCATGAAAAATGTGAGATGCTCCTCAAGAGGTTGCGGGACAACTGTAGATTATATATGTTGATATTCTAGTGTGATTATATTACATTACTTTAAAAAAAAAGTAAAAAACATGGAACAATCTGCGAGTTTGCTAAACGAATAAATTTAAGACTTACATGTCTTGTAAACAAACTGAAAGTCACCAAAGCTTTCGACCTATACCTCCTTATGTCTCACTTGCATGTTATATCTTGAATTAGTAGTTTTAAGTTCATATAAGAAGACCCTCCCTCTTTGATTGTTCCATTTGCAAGCTTTCCAAGTTCTTTTGCTTTCTTTCTTCTCTCGACTCCTTCGATCCCTAAATCCATAACCTTTAGTATAGCTTCTTTCACATCCTCGCTCTTCACGCTCACACCAAACTTCTCTTCCTCGCCCCAATGCATGACAAACTCAGCTCCGACACCTACTCCAATGCCCAAGACTTGCACTACTAACTTCTCATTCAAAAATTGCTCTGAAAACTGAGGCCATGTGATCATGGGCGCGCCAGCACACACGCCTTCAATTGTCGAGTTCCATCCACAGTGGGTCAAAAACCTTCCTATTGAGGGTGGGATAAGATTAACAACTGTGGGGCCCACCTCGAATCAAAAGCCCCTTCCCTTTAATCCTTTTTTCAAACCCACTTTCTACTATCCAGTCCTCGACCTGTTTGGCTCTATCACCAGCTCTAAGGCTAGGCACAGTCGTGACCTATATTGCATCATCATTCCGGCTGCCACCTCAGCTTTCTCTCTCTTCAACCCATTTTCACCTCTCTCCTCACACGCATGACCCATATTTCATCATCATTATTATTAATTAAAAAAAAAACCATTTTCAACACAAACACAAATTTTATTAATAAAACGGAAACATTACATAAACGAAACGATACGAACATAAAACACGATATGGAAATACATAACATAAAAAACGATACGGAACATTCTTAACATAAACACCATTACGGCTGGTGTGCTTCCCATGCATGTTTGTTTCTCAGAATGAACCACACATGTTGATAGTATAACTCTCTCCCATAGCGTTCAAAATAAATTCGGTTTGCATTGCTGAGACAAGGGTCTTCACCTGTACGCACCAACTCTTTGTAAATAGCATTATACTTAAGACATTCTAGGTTGATTTTTTTCTGTTAGCCTTGAAAATAATGTTATAGTCGGGAATTGCATTAGTTAATAAGTAAAGGGACTAAATGTGTCAACTATGTAAAGTATGGCACTTAGTCACCTATAAATAACCTCCTAGTTCCATCTAGGAGGGTTGGATGTAATGTGTATAAATTATGTACTTTTATGAAGTACTAAAGGGCCATGTACCAGGCTTTAACCGTTTCTACCTTTTGTTGATTACATGTGTAGTTATGGGCTGATTAATAAGATATGCTGGAATGCATTTGGTGAAGATGAAAGATGTTGATACGTTGTCCCGACAGAAAATCTTGAAGAAAAGGGTTCGAGTCTACAGTACGTTTACATATTCCGCTGATGTTTGAAGACTTAAAGACGGTCGCATGTGTTATCATAAAAGACTTCCTTCAGAGTTTAGGCAGATTCATCTGAGATGATTGTCAGTTTGGGGAGAGCACTAATTAGGGAGAGTGTATTGGTTATTGGCATTGTTAATCCCTAATTAGTCGCTCACATTGTTCCTCTACAAAGCAAAGTGATGGCAGCCGAGAAGACTCAGATATAAGTGATAGCTATGGTGGCTTGAAAGACACTCTCAATGTTGTTGTGCCTTATGTTTTGTATTGTATTTTACTTAATTGTGACTTGTAGGGAACGTTGTAGCAATTCCCTATAAATTACTTTGGGGAAGAATTGTTAGCCTGAAAAAATGTATATGTGGAATTGCAATAGTATCATAATCACAAGGCATTGTCTGACATTAGGAACATAGTTTTAGTGATTAGTAGTATAAATACTCTCCTAGTTGCACTGGAGAGGTGGATGTCTGCAATTTGTATAAGAAGTGTTGGTGGTGTTTCCTTCTTTCTCTCTCTAGAAAACAACACATCTTCCCCCAATTCTTTATCTAATTTATACCATGTTTAACCTTTATTTCGAGCATCCCGACCTCCTGAATAACTGATTCTTGTTCATAAATTTTCCATTGAGCCATAAGCTATTTTTAGTACGATGCTCTCTTAGTCTGGTCGTTGAACATTGTCGTAACGGTGTTCAAAAGAAAGTTCAACCTCTTAGGTCCATAGCATTCGCTAGCAAGAAAGCCATACGTTAGCTAGCAAGCATTCTTCTTCCATTGGCCAAAGATGTTCATTGTGAAATGATTTGAGTGAAGTGTGATGTAAAATTGTATGATATGTATGCTTTATATGTGGATGCATAACTGGGTGGGATAATTTTTAAACGTTTGAAATTCAACATGTGGTGGGCGGATATTTTAAGTTTCAAATTCAAAAATTGGTGGGGCGTGATTTATGAGCTTATTTAAACCATTCACAGCTCATTTTGAACACACAAATTCACAACCGTCTCTCACACAATTCAACATAATTCTCAAAAATGTCTCGCAAAGACTTCGGGCAACAATTTCCCAGTCACCGTGACTTCGGCAACAATTCCGAAGTCACCGTGACTTCGGGCAACAATTCCCAAGTGAACACGACTTCTCCCAGCAGTTTCAGCAAATGAACAGTGAACACACCACCGGAAGCATATTTCCGGTATTCCACAAACACCGGAAGCCACTATTTCCGATCAACAATAACAATCCACCACAGGACCAACCCAAATGCACACAAACCAACCCAAT